>AYEL01080574.1:0-84558 GCA_000484575.1 Olivierus martensii
CCTAGGAAAAACTTTGGGAACCCCTGAATTAATGTTGGCCAATGTCGTGGCATGTTGGAAAGTTTTCGCTCGGAAATATAAAAAACGAACCATTTCTATTACTACAACCAAAAGCTGCACCACCAGACATTTTCGAATTAAGAAATGATTTAGATAACAATATAGAGATAACTGTAAATTATTATCTGCCGCCACATGTAGCCAAATTCAGTTTAGCTCCAAGCTTAGCTCTTCGACAATGTCTCAAACATGGCGTCTGGAACCCACGTGACACGGAGCTACCCAATGAAAGGCTTCCAATGTCGGCAAAGTCTAGGGAAAAGTGTGTCCATACTTCTCTATAGGAGCATAGAGTGACTTTACAGCATCCTCCATTCTAACGCCATCTGTTGTTAAAATAAATCACTTTTCTCTATAAAAGCATTTTTAATTTAAAATCATCTAATTTATACATCTTTACCAAAAAGTATACAGCAGTGTATACTTTTTGGTAAAGATGTATAAATTCAATTATTCAATTAATAAAATGAACAATGTGCTAAGTTTTGTAAATGATATGCAAAGTAAAAATTGAATTATATTAGCAAATATGTGAAATATTTTTTTTTGTTAACAGATGACGCCCCTTTCCATTCAGGGGAGAATACTAAGTGACGGGGCGAAACAAGCGCTTCCACTGGCTGCCCACCCCTGCGGAGGGGTCAGCCGGATTGTGGAGGACGGGGATCGACGGGCCGGGCTCGGACCCCATGATAAAAGTTTTCAAGGGGTGGGACCCGAGACTCGAACCCGGGTCCTCCAGAGTGGAAAGCCGAAGCATTTCCACGCGGCCAATCCGGCCGACTATGTGAATTTTTTCAAGTTAGAAGTGTGAGCGTTAGCGAAGACTAATAAACTGTAAATGTTATAGAAAATGAAAAAGCCTTTAAATAAAGATTCAAAACGCGAAGCCGGAAAACAGATGAAAACCGTTCCATTTCCATGGCATCTTTATATGCCATCGTACACAGTCTACACAAATGGTTCCCAACGTGAGGCGCACACCCCACAAGGATGCAATTTGAGAATGAATTATTAACAGTAAATTTTTTTTCCATTTTTTATGATTCTAGGATCTCATATACAGTATATAAATATATATTGTGTAATGTAAGATATACATTTTTAAAATTAAAATCAATGTACACGGCGATTTTGAAACTTTATTTGCTGTTTTTCATATAACTTTATATTATTATTATTGTTATTTAACAATTTCTTCCTTAATATTTCAACTGTCTTTTCTTTCTTTCATTTTACTTTTTCGTGGATGAAATGTTCTTTGGAAGCTTGTTTAGATCAAGTTAATGGCCTATTAGGCTTCCTCCACGTGAATAAGTGTTCACTTTTTGAATAATAAAAATTCTATGTTAAGGGGGAATCAGGATTTTATAGGTGCTTAGGTGGGGCATGGGCAAAAAAAGGTTGGGAACTACTGGTCTACACAGATATCGGTTCCATAAGGATTAAAGAAAATAACGTTAGTCAAAATAGTAGAATATATAAATTGTAAATCACGATAAAAACTCAATAACAAAAGCCCAAAGATACAAAATTGCAGTGCACAAAAAAGCAAATAGAACAAAATCTTATACGCGGAAAAACCCATGCGGACAAAACAAGTATTATCCTTGTGTATGGATTTTTTATTTCCTATTAGTTAAATAAAATTTAATTGTGCTTACATAGTATGTATGCTGATAGATTTATCAGCATACATACTATACAAAATTTCATTGCGAATTTTCCTGTAAAAGTTATGTATAATTAAAAATATCATATGTGAAAAGCCCATCCGGACAAAACCTCATTGAACAAAAACAAGTATTCAGTGACCATTAGAGGTGGCAAGAGGGACAGTTGACACGAATTCACGATTTTAGGAATCTCAATTTATAACTCTATGTTAGAAAAAATATATTTGTATATTATTACACTGTTCGTGCTTCAGTATTTGTCAAAATTAGAAGTTTTCTATCAATGTTTTTGCTTTTCTTGTACACTTACTACTGTATATTATATCACTGTTAATGTTAAAGCCCGCAAAGCTTCTGTGAAATAAATAAATGTTGTAATTAAATAAATATTAAATACAGTAAAACTTGTCAAGTTGGACACCTATGTTGAACGACTTTTCCTGGAACCGGACAAAGCCTATATTTTACTGTATGTCCAAACCTCTATATCCTGGACACCCCTATCTTGTATCTTGAACAACTGTTTGTAATAAGATGGACACTTTTTGCTTATTAGTTGAAATAATATCTTAAATTTCATTTAGATTTATAAGATTATTTTGAAATAAAATTCTTAAATTTTATTTAGGGGTTTAGAAGATTAACCAAAGGAATTTGTGTAAGAGAAACTTATAACATTGGGTTTAGAAGATTATCCAAAGTAACTTAAAACATTGATTAATCATGCCTTGAGAATGGTTTACTGATGACTTATAAATCCATAATTTATTTATTACTGTAAATACAAACACTAGCATCGAAAAAAATCAAACAAATACTAGCCAAAATATTTTACTTGCAACAAAATTAAAAATATTTGGGCTATAATTAGCTAGTTTTGATATTTATAGATGTTGGTTTATATTTTTTCTTTGATAATTGTGTGCTGTTTCTTCTGTTGCTAGGATTAAGCTTTCCTTACAGATCTTAAAAAGCAATGAAAGATAATCAAATAAACTGACATTACACCAAAAGAAGCAAATTACTGATCATTTACAATTCTGTATGTAGTGAGATGGATTTATGTTGCATGACAAGAAGCAATTAACTATTCAGAAATGTTTTAAAAAAGCTGGGTTCCCTTACAGATTCAGGAAGGAATGCAAGAGGTCAATAACCTTGACCTAGGAGAAGAACTGAGTGCTCTTCCTGAGAACTATCATCATAAAATTTTAACTGTTGTCAAAATTTGTAAAATCTTCAATCTTATCCATCATGAATATGAAATCACTGGCTAAATATGAAATCTTTCAATCACTCTTTAAATCACTGGCTGTGTCAGTGATTTAATTGAAAAGATTATATCCAGCTCAATTCATATAGAGACTTTATTGAAATGATCATGAAACAGTTTTGCAATATGTAGAGGAATTTGAATGATAAGTATTTTCTAATAATGAACCAGAGATTGTTGAAACTCTATTTGGTATGGAAATAAATAAAATTGAAAATGTGTGGATAAAGTTTAAATTAAATATAAAAAAAGCTTCATACAGACTTCTTTTCAAATAGTTCTCATGTTGAAACCATTGATAGACTGTAATTTGTATTTGAAATTTTTGAGTTTCATTCAAAATAATAAATGTTTCCAATTTGAATTGAATAAAGGTTTGCATTGACATGAAAATTTAGTGAATTGAATAAAGGCTTGCATTGACATGAAAATTTAGTGTTTAGTATGTTTAAAAAAAAAATTTTAGATTTTATGAATCTCTCTATGTTGGCCACCTCTCTAAGTTGAACACGTTTTGAAGGAACCAAAAGTGTCCAACATCTAAGTTGAACACATTTTGAAGGAACCAAATATGTCCAACATAGAGGTTTAACTTGAACACATTTTGAAGGAACCAAATGTGTCCAACTTAGACAAGTTTCAAAAAAATTTTGATTTTATGAATCTCTCTATGTTGGACACCTCTCTAAGTTGAACACTTTTGAAGGAACCAAAAATGTGTCCAACTTAGACAAGTTTCAAAAAAATTTTGATTTTATGAATCTCTCTATGTTGGACACCTCTCTAAGTTGAACACTTTTGAAGAAACCAAATGTGTCCAACTTAGACAGGTTTCACTGTACCATTGTTTTTTCTTGTCCATAGTTTTATTTTAGATTTTGAAGGATCTCAAAAATATTAGTTGTCCATTTTCTCTGAAAGGCATTGCAAATACTGTTCTATATATTCTCATTATTATTAATATCATAATAATCGTTTTAATTTACGATCAACTTTTATGTAATCTAATGTATAAAAAATAAAACGTTAAGAAATAAGTTATAAAGATTATTAAAATGTATATAAATATTTATGAGCATTAAAAAATCAAATGGCTTTAAATTACAAAGAAATTTCATTATTAGAAATTTGCCAGGGTGATATAGTAAATACACTGTATTTAAGCTTCTCAATATTTTCGTCATATTGTTGCACTATATTAACTATTTTACTGATGTAAATTTTCATATATACTATATGTATACACTTTTTTTTTCTGGATGAACTGTTTATAAATTAAATAAGACTGAGTTTATGATATGCGATTTTTTTTTTGTTTTTTTAACCCATTCAAGAAGAGCCATGAATACTTGATAGCACCGTAATTAGGTATTTCTATGGCAGGGACAAATGCAATTTGCATCCAAAAACCAGAAAAATACATTTATACTTCCAAAAACAATTTCACCAAATTTAAAGCTTTATTTTGCACTCCCTTTTGCAATCAGGACGAGTGCACTGTTCATCCTGATCTTGTATTAAATTCTTTATTTGAGGATGATTATAATGAAAAAGTGAATTCATGATGTTGTAGAATTCTTTATTCCTGATTCCAGCTGTGATAATGCGGGGTTAGAAATATGCCATATATAATTTAGTTGCTGGATGTTATGCAACAATAAATATTATGGCTATATTGAGATTCTCCTGTATAATCATAGAAAATCTTTGCAACATATCTTGTATAATAAATATTATATTGATATATGTTCATTAATTTCCGGATTTACCAGAAATCAAGACAAAATAATAATGAAATTACCATTAATATTCTACAAAATAAGAGCCTTCTGCTTCTATGCATTTTTTTCATCATTTTTCCAATTTTCAAAACATGTTTTAAAATCACATTCTATTAGAGATTCGTCGTTTCCTTCCATATGATTTCTACTGTGTCAAATTTTCTTCCAATGAGAAATTATTTTAATTTTGAAAAAGTCATTCGGAGCAATGTCTAGAGCAGTGTTTCTCAAACTTTTTTAGTGTACTGCCCACTTTTTGAAAAAATTGAATGCTCAACGCCCCAGGAAACCCACATCTATATTTTTTTACAAAAATATGTAAGAAAATAATGATGAAGTTGGGTTACTTGTATATTAAAAATATCAAAAATTCGAAATTTGAGCAAAAAGTATATACAATTTAAAAATCTATACAATTTGGAAAATTTCCCGCTAAATAGTAATAGGGACCAGTCGTTGTTTTACTGCACACGCCAGACTACCACCACCCGTTTTTACATAACGTCGCATTTTATAAAACTGTCGGCTTTTGAGCAAAGCTTCAATTAAATTTTGCTTTTATTGAGAAAATACCTGTGGAAACTTTTAACATGCTTTGTGAAATATATGGAAAGCAAGCTTTGTCACGAAGCCATATATTTGATTGGTACAAGCGATTTAAAGACGGGCGCACAAACATCAACGATGATTACAGATCTGGCTGACCATCAACCTTTTTTTGATAAAAAAGGAATTGTATATCTCGTGTGATTCGATGATGTAATTTAAACAAATTTTATAAAAATTATGTTTTTAAAAATGGAAAATATTTAAATTTTATGTACACTTGAAAAAAAATTTACAATTTCATTATTTTTTGTTTATAATATGCCAATAATGTTTTAAACGCTTTAACCATTCTTTCCAATAGACACAACATAAAGCAGATGGCATATAATGAACTTCTGCCGGATCTCCATTTTCATATGCGATTATGATAACAGCAGAATCAACCTGAAAAATATGAATTAGTATATGTATTTAATTTTTATTTCATAATCTTAAAAATTATAAAAAAGTAAATAAAAATTAAATATTGGAAAATATCATATATAAACCATCAATAAAGCAAATTTCATTTAGATTTATTATTATATTTGAAAGATATACTTTTGTATCATGAGTTGCATCAAAATTCAAAGCACCAACATAAGCTGCCAGTTGTATAGGATTGTCGTAAGTACTGGAAAATGTTCGTTTATGCCTCTTTGATGTTTTCCAGTCAATGATTACTAGTTGATTTCTAGATGATTACCAAAAATAATTTATTTTTATAAAACATTTATTTTCCATCAATTTATACATTGACAGTAATTAATAACATAATAATAAATTAAAAACATTATAAAAAATCATATGAAGTTTGGAAAGATGGCAAAGTTTACTATTTCAATGATTAAATATTATCATCATTCAGAAAAGTCAGATTAATTTTATTTTTTATGCTCTTATTTTCTACCTTATCAAATACTGATTAGGAACTTAATCTATTCAGTCATCACTTGATTGAAAAGTTAATAAAAGATTTACTAATTTTCAACAAATTGCACAAAAATAAGGCTATTAAAATTAATGCTAATGAACAGTACTTTTGAAAAATTTTTCAATTTACTGTATATCTGTATACTCATTAAATTGACAAAGTATTCAATTGCTATTATTTTTATCAATTTAGAAAAGTTTTTCATTAATTTCAATAAACTAATTTACTAGTAGCCTCTTAAATATAGAACATGATATATAATTTTCTTAATAGACTGCTATCAGTTATTTTCATAAAAATATAAAAGCTTGCATTTTTTTATTATTAAAACTGTCAGAATTCTATGTTTTTATTCATTATTAGAATTCTTTATATTTGATTGTGGTAATCAGGGCTGCCGAGAGGGGGTGACATCCGAGACTTTTGTCAGGGCCCGACCGTCGGGGGTCTGATGTCACATTACATGTCTAATAGTTTGCAGGCCACCACCAGAGTGCACTGTCTTTTATTCAAACAAGCAACCAAAGCAGTTGTGCCAAAATAAACTATTTTATATATAACATTATATGTAATATATCGAATTTTGAATTTATTGTACACTTTTTTTAAATAAATATTTAATGTTTTATATGGTTTTTTTTTTATTAAACCAAAATGATACACTTTTTTTAAATGGCATCACTTTGGTTAATAAAAATTTTTGGGCCTGGACCACAGATTTTTTCACGGGCCCGAAAATTTCTCTCGGTGGCCCTGCTGATAATTATCAAATTGAAAATCAAATTCTATCAATTTCTTAAATATTAGCAAATCATAATAAATCATCATATAAGTTGTCTAATATAATAAATCATCATATAATTTGCCTATATATAAAACAGATCTCCTGAAGCTTTTTAAAATTATTGGAAAAATAAATAATTTTAAAATATACACTACTGATTAACATAATATTGTATTAAGGAATAGACAAGTAGGCATTTGCCATGAGCTCAAGTAGGAACTTGAGTTCATGGCAGTTTCTGATGAATGCTCAAAAATTCTATATATTGAAACATTAAAATATAAATATAGTGGATTCCGCTTAATTGGGACATGTTGGGACTAAGCCATTTTGGCCCAATTAAGCCTGGAGAGGGTATCAATACTTTTGTCCACCACTGTATATGAATGAGTGCATTAGTAAAAGGAATGGCTGAATGAAATTTATGAACATACTTTAAGCATATATAAAAAGAATAAGAAATTATTACAATAATGATTTTGTTAGAGAAATAAAGCAAATCAAGTATGATGTAAAAGCCAAAATGCATATAGATTTTTTTTACTGATACAAATAGATTTTTTTACTGATGCATATAGATTTTTTACTAATATAGTGGATTCCGCTTAATTGGGACAAATCTCAAAGAATGGAAACCAAATTAATACATAATTTAAACACTTAATTGGGTCAGTAGCAGAAAAGGAATTTTTGATTTTTGATATATTTTAGGGATTTTTCGAAAGTATGGCAACACTACATTATTAATACTGTTGCGACTTTCTTAAAAAATTCCTTATATAAAAATTATAACATTTTATTGTACTCCTTATATAAAAATTATAACAACATTTTATTTTACCGGTAATTTTTCAGGTTAAACTTTTCTACAAGACAATACAGACTCAAACAATGGAGTGGGTCATTTCTTATTGTCTTATTACATACATATCGTCGACACACTGTTGCCCCACTAATATAAACATCCATTCTTTAGTAAAATTATAAGTAAATATCATCGCTGATAAATAATACATAATAATACTGTATTCGACAACACTAGCATGATGGCATAACAATACTGTATTCGGCAACACTTGCGTGATGAGAATCAGTTATCTATCGTCATACTGTATTCGACAACACTAGCGTGATGAGAATCGGTTATCTGCAATACTGTATTCAGCAACACTAGTGTGATGAGAGTCAGTTATCTATTGCACTAATGTATTCATTGTATACTGATGAGAATCAGTTATTTATCGTTGTGAGTTTGGCAAGTGTGCATCTATTTAACAGTCTATCATTTCTGTAGTTTTATAATATAATAATCAATAAACAAAAATAAAAGAAAACAATTCATTAAATCAAAATTCTATGTAAATTTTACTATGAAAATTTTTAAAATTAAATTGATATTTATTCTAAAGTTATTACAGTTCTAAGATTAATGAAAAAAATTATTCTACTTACTTCTGAATCAATACTTGTTATCCTTGAGAACAGGATGTTGCGCTTGGCATTAATTATACTGCGAAACATGTCGGAGGCTTCTTCATGCTCTGAGCTTTCTGGAGATGGTGTAATTTGAACATCAGTATAGCCAGATTCGTGGTATCGCTGAGGGCTTAACTCTGATCCTAAAGAGTATCACAGTATAAAGGACAACCAAACCTCAATCTTCCTCTATATAAACTGTATAAGGTAACATCTTCACTGCTATTAACCAACTCAATTTTGTTTAAGTCAAAAATAAAATATGATTTGATTTCCAAAATGATTTAATTTTGAAATCATTTTAATTAGGCTGATTTGTAAAAAAAAAAAAGATAAGTTGTGTTTTTAATAATCTCTTTTGAATATGAATTATGGAAAACAGAAATAATTATTATAGAAATATTTTTTTAAGAAAAACATTTATTTTCCATTAATTAAAAATTTATTGTTAGGTTGGGTTAATTACGCACTACAAATATTGCTAAATCTTTATAAATCATATATCTTCTTTACAATTTTAAGTTAAAAATTGCTCATATTTATTCATGTTATTTTATTAATTCACAAGTACTGTTTTAATAGTTTTTATAAATATGTTTACCATTTATTTTATGCATTTTATATTTTCTGGTTTAAATCAAGATGTAATTATCAGTAAAAATTCCTTATATAAAATTAAACAATGAAAAAACAGAACTGTTCAAAACATAAGTTGTGTTTTACTGCCAGAAAAAGACAAGATCGATCTGAACAGAGCATGTCATCAGCAGTGACGGGCATGTTATGCCCCCACACATCTTTGAAGAAGGTCTGAGAGTGAACCAAAATGTGTACCAAAACGTTCTGGTGACTGACTGTAGTCAAGCCTTGGATTGAAGAAGTTGCTGCAGGAAGATCATATTTATGTTCCAACAAGATTCCACACATGATTCTTCTTCACAAGGTCAGAAAAACTCAGAAGTGGCTCGAGGATAACTTTTTTGATCATGTTACCCCTGATATGTGGTTTCCAAACACATCTCACTGCAATCCTCTTGACCATTGTGTGGGACATGATTGAAAGGATCACTAAGACTGTCTTCAACAATAAAGGTGAGTTGAGGAAAAAATCTGCCAGGCATTTCAAGATTTGTCTCATGAGGTTACAAATTGCATGTTCTCACTTCTGGGGTCATTTGGAAGCTGTGATTAAATCTGAAGGTGGCTTCATTGAATAAGTTCCATTTATAAAGCATTACTTTTCTCTTTTATTTGAAATTTTCAATAAACGTTTAAAATTATAACTGTTACAGATGTTTTCCTTTATGAATTTTCCACGCCAAGTCTACTTGCACACCCTGTATATAGCAGTACACAATACAATTAATATTCTCTTGCAGCAAATCACAAACAATACAGAAGACATTCAAAGGAATAGTAGTATCATCTATCAAAAGAAATTAGAGAAAAACTGACAAAAAAAAAGTATGGAAAATAACTGATGTCAAGCCAAACATGTTTTGTGACAAATAAATTTAAAATTATAATAAATTCAGATATTCATTAATTAGATATTTAGAAATAAGATTGGCATCATCAAGTAATAACTGAATTATAATTTTTAAATAAATTTTGAGAAAAAATTCATCCTGACTGAGGAAAAAGCAGAGTATCTTTTAGGTTAGCATTCCAATGATATACAATAATTAGAAATCCAGCAAATTATCCAATGAAATAATCATAAAATTGAGCAAACTTAATAGGAATTAATAAACTTATTAGGGTTAATGTAATAATAATAATACAATAATCAAATAACAACCAAATAACCATAACAGTACAAATTAATTCAGAAATAACTGAAATTAATGATCAAATTAAATTTAGCCAATGCAGCTTCATCTATTGATTAATAACTGAACTAGAAATTTTAATACTTATAATGGTGGGATAATAGCTTAATTAACCAATTCAGTGCCTATGACATATATACATATCAACAAAGTGGAATAAAAAAAATAGAGTTAAAAAAATTAATTTTGATTTTATTAATCTAGTTTTTGCAAATCATTTTTTGTGTTTATTAGTTTAAACTATCCACTTTTGATGGTGGTTTCTAAACTTTTTCAGTTGCCAAAATATTTTTTTAAATTACATTTATACAAATTTTATTTTTTTGGAATCACTCAATAGAATTTTAATTTTTTTTATCCTGTCTTACTGATTTTGTACTCTAAAAAAAGATATTTTGAAGAATGAAGTAAAATTAACTGATTCAAAAGAAATTATTGAAATATTGGAATATATTTATGATAATCTTATTAAAGAAATTAAATGTTTAAAAAAATTTTTTAAATAATTTATAAAAGAAGAGAAAATACTGGAAGCTTACTGAATATTGAAAATACTAGGAAGATTTGATATATCAAAATTATTCCAGTTTTGAGATGAAATAAATGATATTTTTGAAATTTTAAGTAAATATTAAAGTTTTTTATATGATGAGCTATAAAATGTTTAAAACTGAAAAAATGTCATAGATAACAATAAAACATTGGTTAATTCTGCTAAAATAAACAAAAATATATCTTAATCATTCATTTTTTTGTTCTATTTTTGTCAATATTAAGAAGAAAAATGTGAAAAATGAAATGTAAACATTCTGCAGACATTCAAACGAACATGGCACTTTTATGCTTTACTGTAGCCACTGACTTCCCAAGAAATTGTGGCCAAGTTTATTTTACCCATAGTATGTGGTAATGAGTGGGTTGTTACAATAAACTAACTATGATCCAATTAGAGTAAGGCTGGATTTCTTTATGCAGTGGCTGTACAGTGCTGTAAAACCAATCATTTCTAAATTAAGCACTGCACTGCAGTGAACTGTTCTAAATTCCTTGCTGCAAGGTATTATTACAGCAAATTTAAAGCATGTTTCACCTCATTTCATGAGTAAAGCAAAATGGCAGGAGATAAAATAACCAAGATCAGACTTACAAAAACTATATAATAAATTTAGTATCTACTTCAGTCATGCTTCTAGAAAATCTTAAGTAAAATTTAAAGATAATGTTGAACTTTTAAATATCTCTTCAGATTTAATCCTGAATATAATTGTACAACACCTTTGAAATAGTCTTTTATTTTACTCCTTTCTTGTTTTCTTTTTTAAATGAAAAAAAGAATCCTAAACATTATGAGAACATTTTCATTTTTGTCTAACTTCATCAATAAAAACATTTCTTTCTGCTGCTATACTAGTTATGGCACAGATGGTGTCCTCAATGTTGTGCTACAGCAAATTATTTCTAAATTATTATAAAGCAACACACAGATTTAATTCTGGATGATGTCAGTTACTATTTACAGCTGCTGCATAAAGAAATTCACCTAATGTAAAGAATATTATAACTGTATATGCATGAGATGTGAGTTATCATTATGAAAATAAGAGGAAAATGCATTTTTATTGTTGGAAAAATATATTCATAAATTTTTAGTATTCATCGTAAAAAAAGATTTTGATGTAGAATATAAAGGAATACCCAGATCCAGAAATATTTAGTCTGGCAGGTTTTTTATCCCAACATTTCCAGATTAAAAATATTTAACTGCATTTTCTAAAATTTTTAATAATTGAATTATATCAACTCACAGAATGTTAATAATTACTACTCAAAACAATTCATTTTTTTGTCAAATAAAATTTTTCAAATATCTCCTAATCAAAATCTTTTATCTGAACCAATCTTGGTATAAAATGTTCAAATAAATAAGTCTCCATTTTTTTTTTTAAGATTGTAATATTGTCAAAGATATTATCAAATTTTATATTAAAACAATACTTGTGAATCAGTCTTATTTATCCAGAAAGGGAGTAATTTTGTAACTTTTGATGTAAAATCACAAAATTTGTTATTTCTGAAAAATATTTAAAAATTAATTATATGTAGTAGCAGAAAATTTCCCTTTAGTCTAAAATAGAGGAATACTGAGATATATAGTCCATTTAAAATATATACTGCAAAATATACAGTATAAATTTAAATTATAAATAAAACTATAATACTAATGAACTTTTAATTGTGAAATTTAATTTCATCATTTTCAAAAAATTATAAACTGAATTTGTAATATTTTTGATATATATATGTTAACAAAACAGAAATTTTTTCAAATATATTGTGGCTTTTACAAGTGAAAATTTTATAACAATTATGACAAAATTATGATGATTTTATATTATTCATGAAAATTTTAACAAACAAACTATTATTTTCCATTTTCTGTTGTTTGCTTATAATCTTATAAATCAATTCAGTATTTCTTTGCATTTTTCTGTTTTATATAACTGTAAAACTAATAATCCAAAAAATGACTCAAGACTGCAAAAGTTAAAATTACTTTATTTGATTAATATTTTCAATTGTGATTGCAGCTACTGTCACATTAGGTTTAAGACTTGATGATGGCCAGAAAGGAGGTTAAAAATACCAGCCAAATAAAGTAATTAAAATTTCTGCAGTCATGAGCTAATTTTTGGATTAGTAGTTTTACAATTCAATCTTTTCTTTAAATATTCAAAATTTTAGAATTTATTTCTTAAAAATCTATATGTACAGATATACCCTGCTTAATGCACAGTCATTTAATGCATTTTTACTATAATGAAAAAATTTCATTGTTGTTTAAATGTTTTTTGGTATGATGCATCACACAATATCTTGATAGGAAATTAATGATGTATGATATGCAAATCATTCTGTTCAAAGTGCTAAACTATCAAAATTTCCTTCTTTTAAAATATTATAATTAGCATTATTATTATTTTTTTAAATTAAGCAACATGAATAAATATAACTTTTAAAGTTATTAACAACAAAATTCATGTTACTTTTATAAATTTGTTCAAAATATATTTTGACACACAAAATTTCTAATTTAATAAATTACTATTATTAAAAGTAAAATGTTTGTTAGACCATTATTTGTCAAAATAAGAATTAATACAAAAATTTAAATATTAAAATTTTCAGGCTAATTTATTAAAATTATTTAAATTTGTATATTTCCAAATCTTTAGAAAATATTTTTTTTTTTAATTTTTTCTCTCAAAATAAAATTATTATTAAAATTTAATACTGTATTGATTTTGAAATTCATAATAACTTTTTAGAAAGTAAGTCTGCAATAATTGCTTACTATAATGATGATCAGACGAGTGACTTTTTTCATGTACATCACGATCACTGCTAGACATGGAAGAACCTCTATGTGGCACATCAGATGGACTGCTATTTGTACTACTTTTACTAGATCCTATAAAGATTCTTTTTATTAAAATTTCTTTTTATTATTTTTATTCAAAATCAACAATTTAAATAAAAATGTTTAGTTTAAAAATTAAATCAAATCTTTATATACCTAAAGATACTCCAGCATGTTCATCTTTCGTTGAATCAGCAAGATGTTTGTAAAGATTTTCTCCACTTCCAAATGGACTACTCCCCTAAAAATATATTATTTTAATTTTAAAATAGAAACAATCATAGGTATTATAAAACTGTTTTATAATAAAGTAATAAAATTAAATAAGTTTAATGATTTGCTGAAATGCAGTTTTCTGTGATTATCTAAACACAAAATAAATTATAATAAAAAGCATGAATGATTTAAATTTTTCTATTTTTTTTAATAATAATAGAGAATATAGTAATCTTCTTCCAGTCTAGCATAATTTGCAATGAAGCTGGACTATCATGAATTTTAATTATTTTAAAATAATTTAAAATATTCTTAAATCCAGTTGGTTCCAAAAAGGTGTTCACCTGCTTCGCAGGGGCTGAACTTACAGGAAGTTGATCTTTATAAAATATCTTTCTAAAGTCAATTCAAATCTGATTTGTGGTAGCTAAAAATGGATGCATCCATTCTGATTGAGAATAGGGTGAGATATATGACTGGGATGGATTGATTACAGTACTTTCACCTGAAAAGACTAATTGCTGCTCACTATTTCAAGCAAAGTAGACTTATTAGTTATGAATTAAGTAAATAGATAACACACACTAATATCATTTTAAGCAAATGCATATTTAAATTTATGTATGACTAATTTATGATAAATATTTACTGATACAATTAATAAAAATATTTCCAAAGAAATGATGTTTTAAAATGAATTTGAATAGAAATTGAAATTAGTCTTGGTATGTTTACAAATCAACTCCAACTTTTTTATAACGTTTTGGATAAAAATAAGAATATGCAATAAGTGAAAGATATAACTATATTTATTAAACTAAATATGTAACTATTGAAGTCTGTTTACTGAACTTTCAGAAAGGTATAATGGAATTTAAACTATAAATTTGACTATCAAACAAGAATATAAATGCATAATAGATAATTTTTAATTAGATAATCACAGATAATGTGTGTTATCTATTTACTTAATTCATAACTAATAAGTCTACTTTGCTTGAAATAGTGAGTATATATATATAAGCATATTAGAGATTTAAATACATAAATCTGTAAATATCATACTTATAATTGCAATGATCAAAATTTTAAAATGATATTAGTGTGTGTTATCTATTTACTTAATTCATAACTAATAAGTCTACTTTGCTTGAAATAGTGAGCAGCAATTAGTCTTTTCAGGTGAAAGTACTGTAATCAATCCATCCCAGTCATATATCTCACCCTATTCTCAATCAGAATGGATGCATCCATTTTTAGCTACCACAAATCAGATTTGAATTGACTTTAGAAAGAGCTGAAAGTGCTATAATCAATCCATCCCAGTCATATATCTCACCCTATTCTCAATTAGAATGAATGCATCCATTTTTAGCTACCACAAATCAGATTTGAATTGACTGAATATATTGTCAAATTCATTTTGACACCTGCATTCAATTTTTATATTTTCTCTTTTTAAATTAAGTGATATCAAAAGAGACAAATTCTTTCAATATTGTGACTGTTACAAATTACAAATAAATAACAGAATCAGTAGAACAAATATCAATATTTAATTTACAAATTATTGCATATAAATTTAGTTACATTGTTTTAAAAATAATACATTTTAAATTATATTATATATGACAGACTCCCATATAAAGCAGACTTCTAAAACAAAAAATTCATATATCTTGATGAAAAAGTTATTAAAGTTGTCGTGGAAATGAAATAAACATTGTTTGGTTTTTATTACAATCAATGGATATTAAACACTTTATCAATGAGAATCGGTTGGAACAGTTTTTAATTTTATTACAATCATGGAAAAAGGTATGTATTTTCAAATAAAACATCTTTACATACCAACTGTATAGTATTTAATTAATATAGAAATACTATGCAAATTTTGATGTCACTGTCTCTCTTTCTTGGAGAATTAATATTTATGTGTATAAAAGGATTATAAATTAACACAAGAAATCACAACAAGCACTTGAAGCAGGATAAATACACTAATTTAATATTAGATATATATAATATGCACTACATATACTAATAATATAATTGTTTTCTGGAAAAGCTTTTGGCCTATTATAATAATAGGCGGAAAGCATTGTGATTTCTTGTGTTATTAGAAGCAGCAGAACTCAGTTATTTATATTTATGGATTATAAATTATCTATAAATATTACATTTATAAAATATTAATACAAATGTTATATTCTTATGAATTAAAAACAAAATGAAATACTTTGCATAGTTGCTGTTATGTTATTGTCAGTGATTTGACAACTTCTCTCTTAATTACTTTTGTAGTTATGACCATATAATGTTGTATTTTGTCTAAATTAACATCAACATGGATTAATTTGTAAATAATAAATTAAAACTTTCCTAATAAATGCTCAAAAATCATTTTTAGACAATACTAATAAGTAGGAACTTCCACTTAGAAAACAAGAATTATATTTGAAAACAAGCATTAGCTTAAAGTGAAAAATTAAATATTTAATTTTCCACTTTAAACTAGTGCTTGTTTTCAAATATAATTCTTATTTTTAGACAAAATGATTGAACACCTGTCATTATCTACCTAACCTTGCTGCTTAGATAAAATAAATGGGATTGTCCAAAACTCTGAAGACTCAAATTTGTGCCTGAACTGATTAATCTCATTGGTTTGTAAGTATTGTAATGTCCAAAGCTCTGCAAACTCAAATTCACACCTGAACCGATTAATCTCATTGGTTTGTAAGTATTGTAAGGAAACTGAACATCTGCCACCTAAGTAAACATCTTTTTGGAATCAACTGTACACTCAACATTACTTTCATATTTAGGCTATTAGCTGGTTATCAATAAACCAATGAAAAAATATCAAAATACAGTGTGTCTTTGAATGGTTCAAGAACTGCTTATATTTTGACTTACAACTTAAACAGTCATAAATCTGAAATACCAAAAATTTATAGATTGCTCACTATCAGTATTCATTATTACACTCTACTGAAAAACTTAACAAACAAAAAAATATAAGAACCAGACCATTGCTAAGGGATCAAAGTCTTTGTCAAGTGCATCAACCAATCACAGAATTTATCAATGACATTGCAGTCATAAGTATGAGTGGTCATAAATCGAAGACTATTTATAGTTTAATTCAGAAGACATTTTCCAACATATATCATTATAATTAATAGATAACCAATTCTAGCTCAAGATTAAATTTATTATTGAATATATGTAACAAAGTTTAGATTTTCATTTTATATAAATCAATAGTTTATCTGACATTATTCAGGAATTTCTGGCTTATAATAAAATTTATAAGTGACTAACTATTACATCATCATGATGTTAGACACCATGGCTAATAATAAATAAGTAAATTTTAAATTAGTTTAAATGAAATTATAAACTTTATGGATAATAAAATCAAAATAAATCATATAAAATCCATGGTCTCTTTGTATTTAATTTTAACATTGATTTAACCAGGATATGATGTCATAATTATATATCTTTTTGCAATATGGCATCACAGTGAAGTCATATATTGATGCTATTTTATCACATCACTATATGAAAATGGAAGATAAAACAATCTGCTTTCCATTACAAAATAAAATGCAGATGATTCCTGATGTTGTCCTGAGAATTTTTGATGTCAATGCTTTGTCATATTGTGCTTATTTCTGATGTCATCCATTGCTGTGTTATAGTGACATTATACATTACTAAATTTTTGTAACATCTTCCATTGTTATATCATTATCATGCCATATAGAAATGTAATTTGTGATGTCATTCCAAATTTGAACAAAATTTCTAAAAGATTTAAATATGTATTTTCATTGCAATCCAATACACCACACTCCATGGAGTGATCTTCATTCAGGATAGCCAATGTCATCTGTAGAGTTATGGGAAATCACTATTCAAATTTTCTGTCTAATAATTCAAAGAATATGGGAACACATATAGAATAGACTAGTGATTGTGTTTTCCCAAATTTTTGCTTTCTCAAGAATCTGAAGATTCTAAAAAAAATGTTTAGTTAAGAAAAGATATGTTTTAATAAGGATAAAAACAAAATGAGGCAAAAAACATAAAAAATATGAAATGAAAACAAAAAATATTGGGTTGTTTTATATTTGTTTTTTTTAATCTTTTAATTATATTGAAAAAAATAAGTCACATTTCAACAACATTTGAAAAGATGATAATACAGTCAGACCTCATTATATGGTCACTTCTGCAGACTTGAGAAAACTGACTTTATAAGCGGGTTGTCAATATATACTGGGTAAGAAAAATTCAATTTAAGGCAATGGAATTTTAACTATACAGTGTAAAAATTATTTTTGTTGGGACTTCTGAAAAAAACTATGGATATAGGAAAATGGTAGATGCAGGCCTATATAAAATGAAAAACAAAATAAAAATTAGATTAAAAGATAATATTAATTAATAATAATACAAAGCATTGTAACAGATCATCAACACATATCGAACTTTATATTGTATATTATGTAATCGATTAAGCGAAAAGCATAGTGAAATGATTTACACTTCTAGTCATTTGTTGCCAAATCCAATTCATGGAAAATCACTAAGTATTAGAGCAATAGTAGCAAAATTCTTATATAGTATCAAAAATAATTAAAATTTTTTTTCACTAAAGAGTATTATATATTCATTAAAATCTCTATATCAGCAATTTTTAAATATATAACATTTTTTATATCAAAAACATTAAAAATCACCAGATCTGGCAACATGCAAGGATGCAAGGCCATGCCATTCATAGGAGCAAGAGAGAAATGCAGCATATGCATGATGTGAAAACATTTAAACACAACATGAAGTTTTGAAAAGCAGCCATATTTGTCTGTATGAATTTATTAAATCAAAAATGTTTTGAAATTATTTGAAAAAATGGCTGTCGAAATTCCTTTTTTCATGAACTCAAAGTGACCCATATAAGCAATTATATATTTAATGCCTGATTATACAGACAGTAACAAAATATACAGAATTCCTAATAAATCACCAGGGACTTTTCAAAAATGACTACTTGCATTCAACTTTGTTGTAAACAATCCATTTTTCATCAACCCACTTGCATTCAGCTTTGTTGTAAACAATCCATTTTTCATCAACAGTTATGATTCACTTCAGAGAGGGATAATTTTCTTCACACTTGAGCAGCAAATCACAGATGTCGATGCAATGAAGCAAATCTTTCTTTCAGAACATGTGGAACCCAAATATCAATGTTTCAACTGGTTATGAACGGTTGAATTAAAAAAATTCAATCTTGTAGTAATTTCTCATGTTGTTATCAGCGGTTGCTTCAATCAATATTTTTATTTTGTCATCATCAGCTTCAACTAATGAAATTTTGCAAACCAGTTTTGACACTGGCATTCTGTTAACACATCTCCATTCTCTACACTTCACATAACTTGTTTCTTGCTTGAACAGCATTCTTACTTTTTCAGTAATAAAAAAGCAAAACATGCCAAAAATCTCCATTTTATTTTCCATTTTTGATAGGATACAAAAAAAAAATACTACTGCACACAATCAAAAAAAAATTTTTTTATAAATATACCTTGAAACATCAGCTGTCGAAATTTATAATGACAATATGGCTTAGACTGAAATTGGCGGGTAAAAATACAACTAATGCCACTGGTAACAAAAATATGGCTTAGAATGAAATTGGTGGATAAAAATACAACTAATGTCACTGGTGGGAAAAAAAACAAAATTACTTTCCGAACAACCTAATATATGCCTGTTTTAAGTCTTATTTTGTGATTAGTTTCAGATAACTTTCTTTTTCAAATATAAAAAGTTAGTAGAAGTGACAGCAGATAACCATGTGACTTACCTACTTGGTTTATTGACTTGTTTTTAAATTCCTGAGTTTTCAAAAAGTTTTTCTCGAGAATCAGGAATCCCAAGATAAAAAATTCTCAAGAATTGGGAATCAATCAAGATTTTCTTGTAAATCTTGAGATTTCTTGAGATGGGATTCTCAAACATAATTGCTAGAATAGACAGGCAAGCATTGCATTTTTTATATATATAAATTATTACAATAATATCATCATTATTGCTTATCTTATATTTAATATAATTTTTCTTTGTTAAAAACAATGGGAAATGTATTAATCATGGCAATTCATCATGTATTAATCACAGAAATATTATGAATTAGAAAATTATGCCAATTTCCAAATTAAAACAAATTTCTTCTTAATTATGAGAATACAATTGTTCTATTTTTATATAAATTATTATTATAATATAAGACTTCTTAATATAAAATCAACATAAAAGGATCAACAAGCATTTTCAGTAAGATTAAATTTTTAAACAAATTTAATCCTATTGAAAGTACTTGTTCATTCTTTATTTTAAATGATTACTTTCATAAACTCCAACTCTAAGTCCTTGTTATTAATGAAGATAACAAGAATTGGAGACTTGTGCTTGAATTCCTTTCTTCTGGCTAAAGGAACACTGATTCTATCTATATCATGATCTAGATATCATGCCAAAGGTTAATTGATATCTTACATTTTGGTAGCAAAAAATGATATGTTGTGAATGAGCCCACTGGTACATAAGATGAAATCTTGTCACAATTAGCTTTCCATCTGTATTAAAGGATAACCAGATGTGCTTATGATGTCATGAATATGAGATTGAGATTGATTCAAATCAACCTCATATTCACAATACTATGGATATCTGTTTCTAACATTCAGGACTGTTTCTGTAATTTCAGGTCAGTAATTGTGGAGAGTTGCTATTCCACACCTCTCCACTCTTGTTCCTCTTATTCAAGAACCTTGACATATTGAGAAATAGAACTTATTCATAAGGGAAGTAAGATATTTTTTTTTTACTTCTGTTCTTTCTTATTTCAAACTTTTATACAGTAATTTGAGGCATATAATTTTTATAAAGTAAGCAAATACTAGTTAAGCATTATGGGTATTTGGAATGCAAGATAAAAATTATTTTAAATAATCTCTATTAGATTAATCTGTTGATGAAATAGTTTCTTCAAATAAATGAAAATCATACTTTGGGTGTCTTAAATTAAATATGAAAACTTAGGAAACACATGCAAGAAGTCAATATTCTAATTTGATATTTAGTCCTCAAACTTTTATTTCAGAGTAATAATATATAATAAAAACTAAGGGTGCGTGTCCATTTGAGAGAAAAACTGTCGCAAGAGACTCTCAAGAGGGAATTTCGCAAATGGACACACCCCTGAGAGCTATTCTTAGGGGTGCGTCCATTTGTGAAATTCCCTCTCGAGAGTCTCTCGTGATAGTTTTTCTCTCAGATGGACACACACCCTAAGATAATGGAATTATTCTATAATGCATATGGAAAATGTGTATTTCATAGATTTTGATTCTAATCTATAAAATACACATTTTTCCACGTGCAGTATTGAATAACTTCATTATCTTGGTTTGTATTAAATATCACTCTGAAATAAAAGTTTGAGAACTAAATATCAAATTAAAATACTACAACATTATAATTACATTTATTTGCATCTTTTTTTTTTAGATTAGCAAAAAACTATTCTTGCAAACACAATAGCAGATATATTCTAAAAGTACTTTCACATTGATATTTTTATAGCTGTTTTTATTTGTTAATGTAAAATCAGATATGATATGATAAGAAAAAAGGCTTTTCAAAAATAAAAGTTTTTTCTAGTTTATTAATGAAAATATCAAAATTATACTATTCAATAAAACATTGTTTTAGGGATTTTTGATTATAACTCTTTAAGAAAACATTTTCAGATTAATGTTTATAATACATTTTTTTCTTATTTTGACCTTTAGGATATTTGTAGCAATCTTGTATATTTGTTATAAAAATTTTAAATTATTTTAAAATTAATTACAAATAATTTTAAATTTTAATAACAAATAGATATTTATTTAAAAACAAATTCTTTTAAATCACTCTCACGAAGATAGATAACTGATTCTCATCATGCTAGTGGTTGCCGAATACAGTTTTGTTATGTATTATTTATCAACGATGATATTTACTTATAATTTTACTAAAGGCTATGTATTATTTATCAATGATGATATTTACTTATAATTTTACTAAAGATATATTATTTATCAACGATGATATTTACTTATAATTTTACTAATTGTTATGCATTATTTATCAACGATGATATTTATTTATAATTTTACTAAAGAATGGAGTGATGATATTTACTTATAATTTTACTAAAGAATGGATGTTTATATTAGTGTTGCGACAGTGTGTCGACGATGTGTATGTAACAGGACGTGAAGAAATGACCCACTCCATTGTGTTTGTCTGTATTGTCTTGTAGAAAGGTTTAACCTGAAAAATTACTGGTACAATAAAATGTTATAATTTTTATATAAGGAATTTTTTAAGAAAGCATACAACAAGTATTAGTGTACATAATGTTGCCATACTTTCGAAAAATCCCTAAAATATATCAAAAATTGAAAATTCCTTTTTTGCTACTATCCCAATTAAGCATTTAAATTACGTATTAGTTTATTAGTTTGGTTTCCGTTTTTTGAGATTTGGCCCAATTACACAGCTGCCCCAATTAACCGGAATCCACTGTATATATTAAATTTCAAATTGTCAAAATTTATATGATCATTTTTCTTCTCTTATTTTCAAAATTTTTCTCTTAGATTTTCCATCCACAGAGGCAATTTTCTGATAATTCCTAAGCTTTATTTCTTTTATGCACATTTAATCTTTTTACTTAAATTTGCCAGTTTACTGTTTTATTATATTATATATTGTAATCATTAAGTAATTTAATATATCAGTTTAAATGAGAACTGAAAAATCTTTAAATAAATGGTTTTCTTATTTGTTTTTTTCACTGATAGATATATCAAATCTTTAGTGTGTATCATTGAATTTAAGGCAAAATTCATTTTCACTTTCACTAGAGGATTTTCATTTTCTATATCAAATCTAGCACATGGTATATATTTACAATATGAATGTTCATAATGTATTTAATATATTTTCCAATAATTTTTGAAACTATATAAAACTTAATGAAACAATGAAAACACACTATTCCACATGCATAAATCAATAATATATTTTTTATTCATTATATAAAACTTTGAACTATGATGTATTTTGTTGTTCTATTGGAATATGCTAAATACAGGAAAACCTATGCTAGGTGGCAGCTTTCGGCAGATATTGTTGCCAACAGACAGTTAGATACAAATTTCTTTATTAAACATCAAAGTTTAAAATACAAAGTTTATGACATAGTTTCACATTGTTAATTAAATCTAAGAAAAGAAATCACTAATTAATGTCTGTTTTCAGGATTTTTTTCACTTTAGAATGCTCAGCTAATAGAAGATCTAGAGCCCATCTGACATTTCTGATCAAAACACAATTTGCTGGCCACCTAGATGTTGTACACAAGGTGCCAAAATTAAATATCAGTGGCCATGGCCACAGAACACAAATGGCCATTTTACACAGTTTAAAAATCCTGCAATATGATTGCGTGGATATTAAGGTGGCCATGGCTTGCAGATTGGCCACCAGCAC
Source organism: Olivierus martensii (assembly GCA_000484575.1). Classification (NCBI taxonomy): domain Eukaryota; kingdom Metazoa; phylum Arthropoda; class Arachnida; order Scorpiones; family Buthidae; genus Olivierus; species Olivierus martensii. The sequence continues at coordinate 23,666 of AYEL01080574.1, forward strand.
AGGTTTTCCTGTATAACCAATGTAATTGTTTAATAAAGATCAACTTACTAAACTGCTATATTTTCCGTATTACAGTTCCAACACAAGCACATCAAAACAGTGAAAATAACTCAATTTATTGCAAAATTACAAAAACGTTTTCGGTATTACATTACATCATCAGTTGCACATTTAGTTAAAAAGAACAGAACAAAGGAACAGTTTTTTAAAATTCAACAGTATATTCGAAAGAGGAAAATATGTAAACAACTAAGTAAAATAAAACAAAGTAAATTTAAGAAGTTAGACTAATTCACAAATATGGGGAAGGAATAATAGTACCAATTAATTATTATTATGTATAGCATATTTCCAGGCTATATAGTGGATTTCGCTTAATTGGGACACCGGTTAATTGGGGCAGCCACATAATTGGGACAAATCTCAAAGAACGAAAACTAAACTAATAAACTAATACAAAATTTAAACGCTTAATTGGGACAACTTTTCGCTTAATTGGGACAGCAGCAGAAAAGGAATTTTCAATTTTTAATATATTTTAGGGATTTTTTGAAAGTATGGCTACACATACATACACCAATCTTTACTAAGATGTCAAGAAAGGAATTTACAGTCAAGTAAAATTGCTTGACTGAATAAAATTAAAAGCCAGCCATTTAATATAAGCCATAAAACTCACAAGGTTTACCTTTGTAAACCACATAACCTGGACATACTTTGGGATGAGATTCAAGTACTGTGTGCAGAAATCCCATTGGACATTTTGGTGCGAAGTACGGAATCAGTCGTGATTCATACTCAGAAATGTATCAATGCTGAACACCACCATTTTGAACATTTACTTTAACCATTTGAACAATTACCAGAAAGTACATTTATTTTTCCAATTGAGCTATAGTCTTTCCTTTCCCAGAAATTTAACTTTGTAGGTAGAAAAATAAATTTTCTATGACAATTCAAAATGTGTATACATTTTTTTGAATCATCCTGTATTCCGATCATATCTGTACAATATTTAATATTGTAAAATATATTAATTTTTGTACAGTCGTATTATTAAAAAAAAAAAAAAAATTCGATGGAATCAGTATGATGATGATCTTTGTTACGAATAAATATGAGTTATATGCGTGGCTGGCGCAACTAATTCGGCGAATCATACGATGTTGCCGAATATTTTTGATTGACTGAAACAATTAGAAAAACTTCATCAAACATTAAGCAAAACAAAGTCTAAATACATTTTTGTATATTAGTTATATACTTGACAGAATATATTTTAACATTATATACAGGATAAAATAATATGCATTATCATTTTTGTGAAAACTTAAAAACTGAAAAATTTGAGTTTCACAATTTTGATGATATTTTTAAATTTTTTTTATAGATTAACTGAAAATTTTCTATAAAAATTTTCATATAAAAATTTAGTACAGTATAATATTAATCAGTTGATTTACAATAATAATAAATACAATAAATTTGGTATCAATGTTCATTATATTAGACTATAATATAAATCAAGCTAGTTAGGGATTTTTTTAACAAAACAATCATAAACTACAAATTTTATCCTAGTGAACTATTTTAAAATTAAACTGCCAAATTATTTCATTATATTATATAAGCAAAACTTTGAAGTGCTGCAACAGAATAATTTTAAAATTGAAACAGGAAAAAATCAGTATGCCTTTGTGAGAAGAAATATATTAATGCAAGTTCAAAAGTCAATTTAATCTTCAGATGTGTTAGTTAATTTTAAAAATATTCTTAGGTAATTAAATTTATTAAATCTTGGCTATATATATGATATATATTGGAAACATCCATAAATTATGTTATGGTGTTAAGGGAATGAGGGGTAATAGATTTGTTATAAAAATGATGTAGGGAAAGGAGGGAATAATAAAAATTGTGACTGCACATTGTAAAGATTAGAGTTTTACATTTCTGTAATTAGAAATATTTTCATAAAATATAAAATGTTATTTGAAAGCTTTTTTAGAAGCTAAATAATATATATAACCAATTGTCAATGTAAAGTAATTCTTATTTTCTACTATTTTTAGAAATAAAATAGTAAAATCAAAGAAAAAAATTTTAAGTAGAACGGGCTTCAAATTTGTGACGTCATGATTAGTGTGACAAAAATGACGAGAAGAGAGGGGGTTAAGGCTCTAGGTAGAGCTATTTAGAGCCCTAAGAGGGGTCTAAACGTCATTTTCTGTCTTATTTTTGCAAAGAATAATAAGTTTGTCATTTAATTTATTATTATTATTATTAAATAAAAACTTCTCATTTCTACTTCAGTCTGTGCTAATTTTATGATCAAGTCAACAAATCGATGTTGCTTAAGAATAAAAATCATAATTATTTCCTGTAACAATTTTCTAAGCATCAAGTGACTTAATTTGTTTCAGTTTCAATTGATCAATTTTATTTATTCTTTCTGAGGTATGTATGAAATCGTATCTAAAATGTATGTTTGAAATCAAGTTTATGGATGATCCCATTTAAAAAAAAAACAATAATAATATATATTTATTATTTAAATTATATTTATGAAATCAGTAATATATTATATTAAAATGATATTATAGATATTAAAAAAAATATTTGAAGTACTGGTAAATATTTTAATAAACTATATTAAATACAGATCGACCACCAATTTTCCGGCACCCTTGGTTGCAGAATATTGCTGGATTAGTCATTTTGTTGGATCAATGTGTCATTTAATAATAATCCATCAATTTACCTTAACCCCCTTCTAGATCTTTACAGTATTATGGATCGCTAGAAACTAAATATAAAACCGTAAAAGTTTAATTATTACGAACATAATGGAACTGGTAGAATTACTAGTTATCAACATTATTTGTTATATTCAAGAATGTTATAAATATCTGCTTAGGAATGGTTTTGTGCAGATATTTATTTATGTATGTATTATATTTTCTTTATTTTAATTTTGATGCCTTGCAATATGAAAAAAGAATATTGTGTAACTTTTTAATAAGATATTTATAAAATATGCTTTATTAGCTCAAATACGGTATTAAGAAAAAATAATAGAAAATAAAAGTCGACATATGAATTTCAAAATAAAAGTTATTTAAACGATGATATTCTCTACCGCAAGCCCGCCATCTTGTTTACATTTTTAGCGGAATAAAGCGGTCTAGATTTATGATGCATTTTATATTAAACAATTTCATTTTAACATATATAGCTATAATATTTTAAATTAAAATTTTAAACTGCATTTTATAATTATAAAAACAATTTTATTTATTTATTTTTTAACAAATTACAGTTCAAAGAAAATAATATATTTTCCTCTGTAACATGGACACCATGATGAACATCAATTTATACGGAGCAAAAAAATTGCTATTGTTTGTATTTATTTAAAAACAAGTAGTTATATAAACGATACATTTTTATAATTTTTATCAGTTTTAATATAGGCAAGCTGCATTATTATTTTAAAAAATACAGTATAGTAAAGTGATGAATTTCAAAGTCGGGATAATGATCTGTGCTTCCGGCGATTGGATTGGACAAACTCAAGGTATATAGATATAAGGTAGAGCCACTTGGCTGCGCGAGAAACGGCTTCTGCGTGGATCTAATAAAATAAGATGTTAAGGCAGACTTTTTATAGGTCCGGGGTCATAACAAGGATATTTCTAAAAGAGGTAATAGGTCTGAGCATAAAGAGGATATTTCTAAAGGAAACTTAAACACCGCACTAGTTGTTAGGCCCGAACGTGTCCCAATTAAGCGGAATCCATTGTACTCAAATTATCCGCCTGCCTGATATTAATAACATTTTCAGTTAGGCTATTTCTTAAGATTTCAATTTTTTCCGCAATTGGTAATGCTTTACGGTCCTGTATATTTTTTATAACGCGAGCATTTTGACATAGTACTTTAGCATTTTTTTCATAAACTCTAACAGCTAGCGCGGTGTTTAAGTTTCCTTTAGAAATATCCTCTTTATGCTCGGTTAATACTTCCTTAAAATTACAGGCTGTAGCACCGATATATGTTTCTGTACGGTTGTCCTCCAAGTTTCGCATGGGAATTTTATAAATTCCTGATTTAAAGTCATTGGATCTAACAGATTTGTTGTTTCTAAGCAAATTAAAAATCGTGAGAGCCCTCCTGAAAGTATGAGTTTTGTTTACCGACTTAAGCACAGACTTAACAGCGTTATTGGAATGAAGCCTGTACAGCAATGGAAAGTGATCCGATGCATTAATTGAGCGTATTACGTCGGAGGACTGCCCAGGTTGGCAAGTGTCAGCTGAGTGTTTAAAGAAGCTAGCTTTTACTTTGCGATATAGGTTTCTCAAAAAGCTGTTAGTGTACCCGTGCTTACGACCAATGTCAAAAATTCTACTAACTTCCTCATTATGGAGAAGATTATTACTGCAATGGGTAATGGATCTAATAAAATAAGATGCTAAGGCAGACTTTTTATAGGTCCGGGGTCATAACAAGGATATTTCTAAAAGAGGTAATAGGTCTGAGCATAAAGAGGATATTTCTAAAGGAAACTTAAACACCGCACTAGTTGTTAGAGTTTATGAAAAAGACGCTGAAGTACTATGGCAAAATGCTCGCGTTATAAAAAATATAGAGGACCGTAAAGCATTACCAATTGTGGAAAAAGTTGAAATCTTAAGAAATGGCCTAATTGAAAATGTTATTAATATCAGGCAGGCAGATAATTTGAGTATAGCCTGGAAATATACTATACATAATAATAATTAATTGGTACTATTATTCCTTCCCCATATTTGTGAATTAATCTAACTTCTTATATTTACTTTGTTTTATTTTACTTAGTTGTTTACATATTTTCCTCTTTCGAATGTACTGTTGAATTTTAAAAAACTGTTCCTTTGTTCTGTTCTTTTTAACTAAATGTGCAACTGATGATGGTAATTTAATACCGAAAACGTTTTTGTAATTTCACAATACATTGAGTTATTTTCACTGCTTTGATGTGCTTGTGTTGGAACTGTAATTGTTTAAATAAGTAAATCATATCTATTAGTTTTATTAAAATAATTACCATAATAAAATCTATAATTAATGAATTTTTAGCTATTAAAATCAAAAACAACAATACTAACTTCCAGAAAATTGAATTTATTTTTGCCAGTAATTTAGTAGAATGAAGATTTTTGAGAATTATACAAATTTAAGGTAATATTTGATGAAAAATTTTATAATTTTTAACTAATAAGTAAATTTGCATTGATTGGTATGTTTTTTGCCATATTATGCTTAAATTTCAAGACCACTTGACACTTAACAGATCTGAAATTCAAAATCTAATAGGAAGAAATAATCTAAATTAGTAGTAACAATCATAAATTATTGTATTATAGTATCTATAATTATATTTATATTAATGCTTTTGGAATGATTTAATAACAACAGGTAAAATAGCAATGAATTTTTGATATCAAAGAAATAATTAAAAATTTTTACATTGGAATTAATGGGAAATAAGTTTTAGATTTGCAAATTTACATTTAACGTACAGTTCTTAAGGACCAATCCAATAAGCTTCATATACTAACGGCCGTATTCACCAAACAGGATCGAGATCGAGATCAACTACGATCCTGGATCAGTCTATAGTTTCGTATTCACCAGGATTTTGAATCCAGGATTGGACACAAAACTTGATCCCAATCTTGATTGAACAGGTTGTTCGGATTGAAGTAAGGATCGAGATCGACTCATGTGCAGTTTAGTCAGTTTTAAAGAAAAATATTTCAATAGTACTTCTTTTTCAAATATAGTAAATATTTGTCGATTTTTTTCCATGGTAAGAATACAGAAAATTTAACACCTATAATCTGATAAGTTTCTGAAAGTACTGCAGTTTCAGCATGACATCATTAGTACGTGATATTTTTAACCAATAATATGACAGTTTACTAACAGTAGGAGATTGTCTCTTGGATCGGCTAATTCGCATTTGGTGAATACCAACAGAATCTCGATCCAGCTTCTAACTCGATCTCAGATTCTGTGATCAAGGATTAGACTTGATCTCGATCCTGTTTGGTGAATACGGCCGTAAGGGATACCTATATATAGCTAGACAATATACAATATTCTAAGTATTATTTTTTAGAAAATATTCATTTTGGGGTAGAAAATAAAAACATGGAATATAATTGAGAAGCACAGTATTAACAAACTGCCATAAAGCAAGATGTCTGTATATACAGGCATCTCACTTTTACAAGAATATATGTATTATGTTCCATGTATTTATTCTATGTAAGATCCACAGTAATAGGCTGCTACTTATGAGTTCAAAGAAACCAAACCACTTCTATAGCAAGAACACTTTTTTAAAATTAAATTTATTAATTAAACTTTTATCATTAATCATTTGACTTGTTTCTAGGCAACAAATTTTTTTTTTACATTGTGAAATTACATAATAGTGGTATGCATCAGTTCTACCAACCATTATCAAATTTTAAGAACTTGGCATCAGCATTCTTTAAGTTATTTGTATACTTGTATGTAGAATTATATTTGCATACATTGACGAAGATGTAATTATGTCAAAAATACTTTGTATTTAATATTTTTAAAGCTTTAAAAAGATTAAAATTAAAAAAAAAGTGTTCCTGCTATTTTGCCTGGTTTATTTAAAAGTATTTTATATATAAAAACAAACAGAAGTGATCAGGAGAGAAAATTTATTTCAAAAATATTTGATTTATTTGTAAGGTTTTCCTCAGCTACACTACTAACAGTATCTCATGAATAGATCAAAAACATTCTGAAATAAATCATTTGTTATTATTAGTGCTGTTTGTTGTTTAAATATCGGTTTTACATCAGGAATTAAAGAATGAAATGTATTTAATTTTTACAAATATTGTAAAATTACTTAATATTTAAAGTATATTTTTGATTTCAATAAAACAAAAAATAAAATAAGTAGTTACCTAAAAGTAGCAACACAATCAATAATTCCTTTATACATAAGATAAGGGTGAGAAACAGATTTTTCTAATATTTTAACATTATCAATATATGGAATCACTGTTTTTAAGCTTTTCCAATGACCTAAGTTTTCTTCTTTTATATTTAATTGAGATTCAGGAATTCCTAATAAATAATCTTCAATGCAGCGATGAAGTGAGGATCCATTATTAATTATATCTGGAAAAATGTAGAATGTTTATAAACTATTTATAAAAATTTATCTACTGATTTTTACTAAAATTTATTTTATTAATAAAATGTAGATATTCTTCATTATAACTAATTAATATTTTTCTGTAAATTGGTTATGCAAAGCAAAGCATATAAAATGAATTTATATTAACATGGTATAATAAGGAATATGTTTCAAAATTGTGAAATTAAAATCAAAATTCAACTATAAATATATTAAAAAAATTCATTATTAAGTTTTTAAACATATTTGTAGTACATTGTATTGTATTAAGTTATATGCAGTACAGCCTTTCCTCAATTTAAATAAGAGACAGAGTACTGTACATACTTTAAAAATTCTGCTAATTTTTACTATCATAAAATATTTAAAAACTTGTCATTAAAAAATTCATTATCTTTATTGTTCATTTTTTCAAAGTTTTTTAATCAAGTCATATGATAATGACATCACATAAAATGAAACTGCATATAATGAAAGATATTTGCATTGTAAATTATTAAAATTGATTATTATTAAAGGAAAATCTATTATTACAAAATCACCTTAGAATAAATTGGAGAATTAATGGGAATTATTTTCTAAATTTTGTCTCGTTAATTATATATTGTCTTTGTTATACTTTTGATAATAGTTTAGGAATAATTAAAATAACTTTATTTTTATTATAAATTATTTATTTTTTAATTTATTAAAATTAATCTTCCTGCTATGATTCTATATCTAATTAGAACATTTTGAAAAAAAATTAGTTTTTCCAACTATAAGCATAATAGAAACTATGAAGTGTAATATCATATAAATTTTCAGTTGTAGTTAGTATATTTGTTTTAAGTATTTCCTAAACAATAGAAACTACAATTGCCAAACTTATCATGGTTCATTGCAATTGTCCAACTTAAATAACTGGCCTATTTAACGATTTTTAGAACAATCATTGTTAAACAATTATGAACAATTCAAAAATTCTACAGAATTTAAATTTAATCAATAGCTGGCACTATGTGCAGTCTATGTTTTTTGACTAAATTTAATATTAAGTTACAATGTTGACATCCCAATGTAACAATGAGTGACATCATAAGATGGTTTCAATTTATTATGTCATCATGACATAATGCAATGTAAAGACACAATGACATCATCATGGCCTAATAATTTGGGTAAATCTATATTTAAATTGGACACAAAAAGCCAATGGATTCCAAATACTATAATTAATAAATTATATGGCAAAATTATTTTGTTTGAATTCAGGATATCATCGCAAGATTCTATGATGTCAATATGATGTAACAAAATAAATGATGTCATATAAGCATATAAATGATATCATTGTGACATAATATTGATAAATGATCTCTGACTTTATACTTTAATAAATTGAGAAAGAACAAATAATTTTTACCAGTTGTAATTCAATTAGCTTGATGATAATATTGTATCTAGTGACAATTTAATATAGTATATAGTGACAATTTGCATTTACGATTCAATAAACATAACATTTGAAATAACAGATGAAATCAATGCATAAAATAATTTTCTAATTAGAAAAAATCTTTCTGGGCACAGTACAATGAAGATCAATAAAATGATTAGTTTTCAGTAGGATAATACACAAAATTACAAATTTCAATGTTCCTCTATGTAAATCTTTTTCAAATCAAAAAGCAGACACACATATATAGATTCATAAAATCATGAACCTATTAAAAATTATAAAAATTAGTTATATATAGTTAATATAATTACTAACTATATATTGTTAGTTGTTCAGTCATTCAATTGTATTAAAGAACAACTGAATGACTGAAATTATAGAAGAAATCAATATACAGTTATCAAAACCAAATATTTCTAATATGCTATCTATGTTTTTAATATTAGGTCCAAACAATACCAGACACTTTCCTAGTAATAAAATAAAGTAAGTATACAGGTAGTTGAGTTATGAAGATTTGCATTTACGATGACCATAAATTATTACAATAAATTCTCTAATTGAATTTTGATGTTCGCTTATACAAACATGTACCACATTGCTTTTGTATACGCATCACGGCAAGCAAAGCTTTATTTCGTTGTAAATCTGTCATGTCCAGTAAGAGAAATAATACTCTAATGAAAATTCCAATGTAAAATAAAGGCAAGGAAAGCTTTGTTTAGCCATTTTAAGTTAAATGGAAACTTAATTTATGAAAATATTAAAACAGAAATTAAACAAATCAGGAATTAAAAAGTCCTCGACTTACATCAGAATTGATTTACGACAGAGACATTGGAGCGAAACCTGTCGTAAGTTGAGGACTATCTGTGTATTAAAAAACTTCTAGTTTTTTCTAGTTTTTAGTTTTCTAGTTTTTATAGGCCTATTCATAATTTTCTGTTTTTTCAAAGTAATCTTAAAAAAACAGTTGAATATAAAAAAATTACATAATAATAATAGCGATAAGTCCACTCACTAGTAGCATTCTGCTTTGTAGAAATCCTCATTTAAAACAGCCCCAATAAGCAGACAATAATAGTATACTACAGAAACTTACTACAAAAGTTATGGAACAGTATTTAGTAACTTTAATTAAAGTACTTTTGACCTGTCCCCATTCTCATCAGTAATACATACAAGTACGAAGGAAGGCCAAGAAGTTTTACTCTTGTGATGAGATGGATGTAGTAGCAATCTGAAATTTGGTCTTCCAACTCTTCCTTCTCTACATATCCATCTTCTAGGGCCACATACTTCTCAAAACTATGAAACAGTTGTTTAATCCCATCTTGGTTGAAGTCAACAGATTTGGAGGCAAACCAGCTCCCCACAGAACTTGGTATCTTCTCATCTCTCTAAATATTTTTACATATTTTGAAACAGAAGAAGTTTGAAATGCTAGATCAGGAGAATATGAGAAATAAGGCAAGATTCCATAGTCGTATTTGCACAGAAAAGTGAATGTTTCTTCGGCTTGATGTGTAAGTGAATTGTCAGTTAGCAGCAATACATCTTTTGAAAGCAAACCATGGTTTTTCTTTGATATCATCTCATAATTTTTGTAGAAAGTTCCTATAGTATGCCTCTGTTATTGTCAACTCTTTTTGTAAGTAATCTGTCAATATGATCTTCACTGTCCCAAAACACAGACAACTTGCCTATGATCTTGCTGGATAGTCTTCTCTTGGATCATCCTGTAGGCTGAATTTCATCATACGAGAATGTCATATGATGAAAATTCAGCTTACAGCCTACATGGAAATTCAGCCTTCCTTGCCATATACAGCTGATATCTCTTCATGAGTTTATGCAGTCTTCCCTAGAAAATGAAGAAATTGTATCACAGTTTGATACTCAATATTATTTAGCATAACACTTTCTTCTATTATTACATTTCTAACTCAGATTAAACAGAATCTGTCAAAACAAATAAAGACATGCATATTAAAAAGACAATAACGTATCATTGCTTACAATTACTGATCTATAGAACAGATATAATATGGTAAGGGTAAGAAATTTTTGATCTCATTTTGTATAGACAGATTTCAGGATTTCTTTTTACTGCTCTAATAAGTTTTTAACTTACGAAGCAATTTTATCAGCACAAGTAAGCAGACCAATTAACGTTACTCAATAAAAATATTTTATTGAGTAACGTTTTCGGCGTTAAATCGCCTTCATCAGCTCAAACATTAATACAAACTATTTATTAATTGTTTTATATTAATGTTTATTATATTATTATGAGTTTGTATTAATGTTTGAGCTGATGAAGGTGATTTAATGCCGAAAACGTTACTCAATAAAATATTTTTAATAGACAGTACATTAATATTTGGTCTGCTCACTCGTGCTGATAAAATTGCTTCGTAAGACAGATTTCATGAATTTCATTAAAATATTTAAAATTCATATTATTTATATAACATAAGTATAACAAAAAAAAACTTTATATATTTCAGTTATAACACAACATCTGTGGAAGTAAACAATTTTATAAATGGTAAAAAAAATCAATATATTTATGAAGTTATATCATAAGCTTAAAGGATACATTGTAACAAATCTTTATATATTTCAGTTGTAACACAACATCTGTGGAAGTAAACAATTTTATAAATGGTAAAAAAATCAATATATTTATGAAGTTATATCATAAGCTTAAAGGATACATTGTAACAAATTAATTAAGAGACATATTATAATTATATATTATAATGTAAATTGCTAATATAATATAATGGGTGTTCAACCCATCGATTGCAAAGTGATTTTTGGTCGATCGATTGCAAAGTGATTTTTGGTCGATCTCTCATTTGTTCCTCCCAAGTTATTCCACCTTACAAATTTAATTAAAGTTGAAAACAATAATTTATTTATCATTATTTTGTATTAATTTTTAATTCTCTTTAAGTATATTGCTATTGTTTAAAAATATAAAAATAAATAAGACATTAAATAATAAAAAGATGTGATAAAATTATCATAAAATAAATAAGTATTTTGATTTAAAATAAATGAATGAAATAAATGTTATACCTAGATTTTCAAAATATGCATATTTTCAACATAAAGAAGAATATCAATTTCAATATATGGTAGACTTAAAAATATAAAAATGACCAATCTGTATAAAACTTAATATGATTTGGCACATGCAATTTTTTAAATATAATTATGAGATTTTTAATTATTAAAACTTTTAATTAAGACATTAAATAATAAAAAGATGTGATAAAATTATCATAAAATAAATAAGTATTTTGAATAAATTAAAAATAATCTGATTAAATAATTTCAAAAAAAAGTACTTACGGTCAGAATCAGAACAACAGGATGCTAACTCAGTACTAATAAGAGATGCTTCAAAAAGCCAGGCACCAAAAAGATGAAGAATTGAATTGCATTTTGGTCTTGAAGGTGATGGTAGAGGACGAAGTGGTGGTGGTAATGGGGCAGTAGGAGTAGCAATAGGAGACTGACTAACAGATGGAGGTTGTGTATCCTGATGGGATGTTGATACATTAGAAGAACTTCCTTTAGAGCCTGTCAATCCAGCAATTAATCCACTTCGCTGCACACCAGCTAAACAATAGAATTTAATTATTTTAACAATCATTTCTATTTGCAAGATAAAAAATTTATTATAAAATAACCTTTGGCTGATGCAGCAACAACTAAACTTTTTGTAAGGCTTCTTCTATTGTGTGGTGGAGTAGCAGATGTATTAATTTGTGTTGCACTGGTTTGAACTTTCTGATTTTGACAACTATCATCAATATCACTGCAATGCACTTGAGTCATTCCTATACAAATATATAGATGTTAAACCTTATGTATACATATGCATATACTAATATAGAATGCCACACTTATTGTATAGATCAGCACACAAAAAAAAATGTGTGTAGTCTATATAACAAATGAAGATTATAACTGATAAAATATTTCTAATATTTAAAACTTACTATAACCAAACAAATTATTGTTTTTAATCTTACTAATGTAAAAGTAGAGTTTGTTAATCTGTGTAATTTCTATATTTGCTCTATTATATTTTTAAATATTTATATATTTATATCAAGTAATTTCCTAAATAACAAGAGATATGTCCATTAAACTTTATATGATACTTCTTAATCATTCTGCTAAATAACTGAAATATTCAATAATTTTTTGTCTTCATTCCAAAAACATTAAATATTTCAACTATAAATGAAATTTTATAATTAGTCATATATTTTAAAATATGTCAAATTAATCAAAAAAGTACACGTTCTGACAACCTAATTTAAATAATTGAACAGGTCAATATTGTTTAGAATGTATAATTTGAGTAAAATGGATATTATTTAAATAAAGTAAATTATTAATAAAATAAAGAGTTCAGATGCTTTGTATATCAATGTTATTTGAAATTCTTATTCTCTTCTTACCAGTTGTACCAAAAGTTAATCTTCCTTTATAATAATATACATAATTTTTGTACTTACAGTAATGGCTTCAATAGTATGTCTATAACCTTTTTAATAGACTACAAAAGTCCTTCATTTAACTTTTTTATTTTTAAACTATCAATGAACATGAATAACCTCTCTTTCTTGACAATTAATTAATTATCTGTGTCTTAAACTTGAATCAGTCTCCATCATAATCCAAAAACAATGGTATTGAAACAAACAAATGAAACTTATTATAGCACTTCTATTACTGGCATGACTATTCAATGCTTCTCAATGGTTGAAAACAAAGGAAAACTTAGCATAGAGACTATAGGTTTTTTTTATACAAATTCGAAAATTTAAAGTGCATAAAAATTATTCAAATTGAAAAAAGAACATGTAATTTTATATTAATTATTGCTTATGATGAAATTTCAAAAGAAAGAATACTCTTTTAGCATTTATATAACAGAATTTCATTTATCAAAATTTGCATAAATCATTTGTTTTATGTTGTAATTCAAAATATGGTCTGAATTTCATCATTGATGGTTTATTTTATTTAGAATATATGTGCCTATCTAAAATTAATAATTATTTGATTTGACAATGAAACATATATAAAAGAGAATCATTTAATCTTTGAGCTAATGGACTCAACAAAAGCTTTAAAAAATAAGCCAAATCCATAATCGATTTTATACTGCTTTTACTAAACAAACTAGTTAAATATCTATAAAACAAGCACTTTTTGCAGTGTTGTTTTAATAAATTTGTTCTACACTGCAAAAAGTGCTCATTTTATAGATATTTAAATAAGCTAAAATAAAAAAAAATAAATATGATGTCATACAGAATCATAAAAACTATAAATATCAAACATTTCAAAAATTTCTGACTAAAAATTTATATTTCTCTTACTTTTTAAGTCATCATTATTAATTGAACTTAAATGAAATTTTTAGTCAATATTTTGTTTTACATGCAGAAAATGTAATTGATAGCGTGCAAAGGGTTAAGAAATTCTTGACTTCATTTGATATCAGTTGTAAAAAGTTATATAATAGAAAATATATAAATATAATAAATATATTATTTTTTTTCAAACTTACCTAAGAATGCATCAACTAATGTTGCAATACCTTTCATTGCTTTTAAAAATATATGAGGTAAATTATTAAGACAGGGATGATGACAATTATCCATCAAAATTTTATTGTTGTAGCAGTGAAATTTAGGCATTTTACTTATTACTTCAGGACGACATAAATCTACAGGATTTCCAAGTGTGTGCAAAAATCGAAACCATGCTTGAGCAATACATTCATTGGTCATGTCTGAAGGGATCAAAATTTTATCCTCTTTGGCTACAAAAAGTAAATTATTATTATTATTATTATAAGAGTTTTTCAAATAAAAAAATTAAACCATACAATCAATTATTTCAATTACTTACGTATTTTAACTTCAGAGAAATTTAATCCATACATAAAATTTAAAACATGCACAGTAAGTACTAAGTTTACTCTATTCCATTGATCTATTAAAGGGGTTCGATGATGCCAACTACAGCACAATTCCCGGAATGTTTTCCACAGTGGAGGAGTTGGAAAGCATCGATGACAAGCTAATAACCACACTTCAAATAAAACTCCTAATATCCTTTCACATAACTGACTACCAATATCATCTATAATAAATATAAATTATTTTAAATTAAAAAAAATTATAGATTTTAAATTAGCAATATTACTTTTATTTTGTATCAAACTGAATAAATTAATAACAAATTGACAAAAAGTACAGGTACTCCTCACTTAATGACCAAGTTCCATTCCCATGAATTGGTGTAAACAAATAACTTGTTCGTATATGTTTTGAAAATATTGGAAACAAATTTCAACTTAAAAATTTATACCTTAATTATGCACAAAGTATTTTTCTTCATCAGATTTTTGGAACTACGAGTACAGGGAATTACATGCAATCAAAGTCATAAACGACGATATGGGTGAAAGCCAAGTTTTCTGTTAAAAAAAGTCATAACCTCAGCATAAGTTTGAGCAGTCATTAAACAGGTAGATCGTTAAGTGAGGAATACTTGTATTATGCAAATTTTCATTAATTAAGTTATGTCATATAATTAGTCAGAAAATAATACAGTGGGTGATCGGTTAACAAACATAATCCGTTCAAAGACAATGTTTGTTATCTAGTCATTGATTTATCATAGGTTTTTTTATGGGAATTTGATTAATTCGTTCTGGAGACCAAAAATAATTAAATAAAAAGTTATATAATTTCTTACTATGTTTATTTATATGTAATAACAATAATATATTATGTAATTTCTTACTACGTTTATTTATATGTAATAACAATAATATATACATACATAGTTTTGCATTTTCATCTATTATGTTTATTTTCCATTAAAGAACCTGCCCAATGTCAATTGCTGTTCTTTCTTTTTCAGGATTTTTCAGTAGTGATTAATAGCATTGTCGTCGTAGAGATCCCCAAGCCGATTGATCTCAACTTGGTATGGGTGCCATTCTAACACCAAAATATTGTAAAATCTCTCTCTTACTTAGGGTGCCATTCTAACACCAAAATATTGTAAAATCTCTCTTTTACCTTCTTAATATTCTAAGACCAAAAAATTGTAAAATCTCTCTCTTACCTTCTTTAATAATGTTTGATTTGTTTACGTTGTCTTCAAGTTCATTTTAATCAGGAAAAATTACTGTTCTTCAGACGAAAAAATTTCCAAAAAATTGTAAAATCTCTCTCTTACCTTCTTTAATAAATCTTTGACATCAAAATATTGTAAAATCTCTCTCTTACCTTCTTTAATAAATCTTTGATGTTTAAGTTGTCTCCAAGTTCATTTTAATCGGGAAAAACTACTGTTCTCTCATCCGTTAAATCTCTCTCTAACCTTCTTTAATAAATCTTTGATTTGTTTTACGTTTCGAGTTCATTATAATTGGGAAAACTACTGTTCTCCCATCTTTATTCATAAGTTCACGAGCGTGCAATGCCTAAGCCTGTCATTCCGTTAGGTTAGTTAAGTTGCCTCATGGAATATTTTTATAGAGCCCATCACAGGCTGGCCAACCAATGGGATCAACTGGAAGATTGAAGGATGGGGTTCAATGGGCCAGGCCCGAATCCCTCCTAAAAAATTAGAGGAGTGGGACCTAGATATCCTCCAGGATGGTGTAAGCCACAGCTTTACCATGCAGCCATCTGATCAACCTGTCATTCCATCAGTCCACAGATTCCACAGTTTGTTCTGTGAGATGTTTGTTATCCGAATAGTTTGTTAACCAATCACCCACTGTATAAATTTATTAAAATTTTGTCATTTTTTTAATAAAATGTATTTATTGGTATGTTTTTCCTTTATTTCGATAATTTTTATTTTTATTTTTTATAAATTTTTGAATTTATAACCAAAAAAGCAACAAACATGAAAATTGTCCACTCTTGTACATAAACAGCTATAACATTTTCTACTTTACTTTAATTTGCCTCCAGATGCTTTGTTGACACACTAAATCGTAAAGTAGGCTTGGCCACAATTTCCCACAAAATGACTGACTGCCACAAAACAATAAAAGTGCCATGCCCTTTTTTAAAGTTTGAGGCTGTATATATTAGGATTTTCTCATATTTTTTTTAATTATCAGTAAAAATAAAACAAAAAATGAATAAATAATTAAAAATATTGTTTATTTTAATAGAATCAACCAATATTTTTTTTTATTATAGGCAACATTTTATCAGTTTTACAAATTTTAGAGCTCATCATACTAAAATTTCATGTTTTGCTTAAAATTTCAAAAATAAATTTATTTCATTCCAAAACCAAAATAAGATTACTAAATTATAATAGAATAGAAAGCAGAATTGATAAGATGAAAAATAATCCAAATTTTACTAATACAATCCATTCAAATTTTCTATCTTTAAAATGTAATTTAAAAACAAATTTCAACAACAGAAAAATTTAGGACTCATTGTCAGAGGCACATATTTTCATCTAATAAATGAAAAAAACCACTTTGTGATAGTTGCACTGAGTAAATCAGAACTGAATTGTTTTTTATCATTTTTTATTCTTCTTTTATTCTTTCTTTTTACTTCCATACTTCCATGGCATATATATATCAACAGATCTCAATGGGTTAAAACTGTATAGCTGATGATGGCCCTATGGAAGACCAATAATATTACTGTTTTTCCTGTATAGTTGTTTTATGTTGAATTTATCATACCAGAAAAAAATATAATGAATTAATGTTTTTCATTATAATTAATTGTAATGATACTCTTTAAATATAAATTTTGTTGTTTATGTATAATCTTCATTGACTTTCTCAAAGATTTGTACTGCTTATTCTAACATAACTAATTACAATTAGCTGATTTTGAAGAAATAATAATCATCTCAAAGAAAGTTATTTTATTGAATACAAAGTAGCACTTTCGGATTTCTGAAATATTTCATAATTCCAAAAGTGCTACTTTGTATTCAATAAAGTAATTTTTTAAATGATTATTATTTCCTGATAATTGATTGGGTTAATTAGTTAATCTTCATTAATTTCAATTGAAAAAGAGTATAATAAATTAAATTTCAATTGAAAAAGAGTTAATCTGTTAGCTTCAAGAATTTAGTAATTAATTATTTGTCATTAATTCCATAATGCAGACATTTTCAAATTATGATTGAGAATCAGTAATATTATAAATAATAATACTTATTATTATTAGTGCTTTGATATTTTCATATTATTTATTGAAATATCGAAATAAATTTATATTTCTATTTAAAGGAACCTCCTGTTAAAAAATGGAAAGGTACTAAATGGAAATTATGGACATATGCTAATATTAAATCTCCAAAATATAGAGAAACATCATCAGAAGAAATGGGACAGGTATAATTCAATTATTGTTATAATAATAAAATTTTTGTCTAAGTATTAGTATTGTATTATATTGCTTGTAATATAGAATACAAGTATGTGAGAAAATACATACAAAAAATTTAATAATATATAGGAAGAATAGAATTTGAAGGAATTCAGATTATAAATATTCTGCAATTTTAAATAATAATAATAAAAAAATACTAACACTAGGCAGAAAACTTTTTTTATATTAATGGAAATTATCTCTGTATTATCAGCAAAATGATATGTAATTATGTAAGTATTTAAATGATAGCTGAATTGCCAACATGGCCCATATGATTATCATGAAACTAGATTTATGTTTTTAAAATTTTATTTCCATAATTTTTTAGAAATTACAAAAACAAAGATTTTTTAGGAATCATAGATACTACCCCTACTATCAGTACTACCTCCTTATAAATTTAAATGTTTTATTTTATTAATCATTCAAATTACTAGTCTGGTGAAGATTAATTGGTCCCAATTTTCTCTTGTTTTCCATGCTATGAATATGCTATGTCATTTTCCATGTTTGACTGTAAATAGCAGGTGGCTATAATAGTGTTATATATGTCGCCTGCTGTTTAGTGTCAATGTGCAAATTGTCACCTTCTAGTGTTCGTCCTTGACAATAATGTAAACTGAACAAAAGAGTGTACAGACTAGTGGATTTAAAGACCATGGTACATGAATACCCCGAGTTACGGCGCTTCAGACTTATGTATATTCTGAATTTCCACCATTCCCCGAATTTACGTCGCGTGATTCGGAATTACGGACACGGGATTCTTCAGAGAGAGAGCACAGCATGTTTCCACTGTGGCCATCTTGCTGATATATTAAACAGTTTATTGTTTTGATGTGATTAAATACAAATAACATATCTGCTATTACAGTTCATTATTAAGAATGTTATGTGAGGAATTGTATGCACGGCCATCAATCATGCAATCAAATGTTTTCAGCGTTCGTCGATCATCAGGCTGTTTTATTACTATGCCGGGTTTGCCAAAATAGTTAAAAAATAAACAACTAAACTTCAAAAGAACTATTATGTTATCGTTTATTAATGCATGAATCAGATAAGTCTATTCAACTCTCAATATTCAATCAATTCAATCAATAAAATTAGTTTTATAACAACATTCTTAATAATAATATTATACTGTACTTTGTTATACACTTACTTCAAAACAATCCACAACGCCATTTATAATAGCTACAGTTATGGATGATCGTGCCGATGTATCATTAGTAGCGATGGCAATGTAACGAATAATGCTTCATCAGATGAACTGATAATTAAGTGATTGTTTCGATAATCAGTCCTTATATATCATGTAATATTGTCGTATCGAACTGTTATCGGTTAATTGCAAATTTACATAATTTTCGTCATCGGTTAATTGCCAACTCTCACCTCCAGGGGTCGTCTAGATATTTCTTGCCGCCATGTTTGAATTATTAGTCAGCAATGTGGGGATGTATAGTATATCACTTTCTGTAAATTTTTACTGTTTCTTTATGAAAGTTATGGATAAAGAAACTAATAAATGATTATTACATAACTAACATTGCATGTAAATACATTGATAAGTGAAAAAATGGAATGCTTTGATATACGGACATTTTCAGTTTATGACACCCGTCTGGAACCAAAGGTGACGTAACTCTGGGGTATTCCTGTATTGTTGAAAGGCTTTGTTTGCTGACTAATGGCGATACTGTGATGCATATACAAAAGCAATGTGATATATGTTTGTATGTGCAGGCAGAAAAGTTGAATTAGAGAATTTTTTAATAATTTTTGGCCATCATAAGTGCAAATCATTGTAAGACAAGGATTACCTATATGTGTTTCTGCTGGAATAAAACAGAATATATTGATATTGGTACTGGCTATATTCCTCCATGTTAAAAAGAAATTTAATCACCTTTTAAAACATTTGTTCATTATAGATCTCTCATTAAAGTGGGGTAAGGCTCATGAATCAGATTTTGGTACAAATTATACTTGCTTGAAAAATTGGGTTCTCATAAATCAGTTTTAACTATATTTGAATTAATATTTTACTTACGGATATAAAATTAAAATAAACAGCACTGATCAGGAAAGAAACTTTTTCTCCTGATCAGTGTTGTTTCTCTTTATTTTGATCTGAATTTGTTTATTCTTACAGAAAAAATTTTTTATTGTAAACAGCTTTTATAGATAAATTATTGTAAAATTTTATTCTAATAAATTAAGTCATTAACACATCTAACAAGAATTTAATTTAATTTTATTGAACTGATGAGAAATAAAAAAATTATACATGCAAAATGGAACTTAAAATTCTTGTTTCTATATTCATGTGGCATTAGATTTCCGTTGTGAGAAATTTTTCTTCAATGAGAAACCCAAGTCCCAAACATTCTGGATAAATGATCCCTTATCCATACTACACTTAATTCTGTTTTTACATGATAGATATGTTCCCAAAGAATATGTGTAAAAAAATATACTATATTTATGGGAAAATAGAAGATTGGTTCCAGACCTAAAAAAATCACCAAAAATAATAAACCATATGAAAAATCATGTTACAATCTTATTATTTTTATGTTCTTGCATGTTTTAGTTCATAAAGATTGTCCCTGTATATAAAAATGTATTATATAACCTAAATTATCATTTGAAAAGAAAAATAAGGTACACTTTTACATTAGTGCTATATGAATGAAAATAGTACCAATTGAAAGATGACAACTAATAGAGAGAAGTTTCCAAAAGGACTGCACTTCTACATGGTGCAGGCTTCGAGAAAATGAACAATGAAATTATAATATTTCTCCACGTACAGTATCATGATACAGTATCTGAAATATAATAGTTTTTGGAATAAATCTTTAACACAACAAAATGCCGATTCATGTTTTAATTATTAGTTTGTGGAGACTTATCTTTAATTCTTTAATGTATGATTTTTTTCGAAAAGATGAAATTAAATTATTGAAATTGAAGATTTGTTTTCCCACTGACTGATAATTAAAAGTGTGAATTGGCAATTCTGTTGTGTTAAAGATTCATTCCAAAGAAACTATACATTAGAGAATTAAAGATTTTCCACTCACCGATTGATGATTAAAATATGAATCAGCAATTCTGTTGTATGAAAGATTCATTCCAAAACTATATCAACTTTCAAGACAGGTTTTCAATATGGCAACACACACCAATTTAGGTATTGCTAACAATGGTACTGCATGTGGAGAAATACTATAATTTTATTGTTCATTTTCTCAATGTCTGCACCAGATAGAAATGCAGTTTTTTTGGAAAGTTTTCTCTGCTTGTTGTCATCTTTCAATTGGTACTATTTTCATTCATGTGGAGCTAATGTAAAACCCATACAAAAATAACATGTTACTTATTCATAAACACAAAAATTACGCAAAATAATATGAGTTACACATAACAAGATTTTGATTATAACTTTTATTAAATTTTTTATACCATTAAACATCAAAAAGCTACTTTTCACTTTAAACACCAAGCTCAAAATGCAGACAAAACAAATTCCCTATTGAAGTTATATGTGTAATTAGAGAAATTCCTTAGAAATTTATTTTCTAATTGGAATCAAAAACAAAAACATGGAGGTGAATAATACAAAGCAAGTGCTGCATTCACTGTGATACGAAAAAATTTTTCTTCTTAGAATTTGAGTCAATTGTGTTAAATTAAAACAAATCATGTGAAAAGAGAATGAAATTTTTATTCTAATTCATGTTAAATCAAAATCATGTAAAAAAAGTGTGTAAAACAGAATTGGGAGTATATTGAAAACTATTTAAAGCAACACAGATATAGTCGTAGGAAATTTTCCACCACAGTGATGTTAATATGATTGGCATAGTCAGCTATGGAGAATCACTTCCTATCAAGCCAATAAACATGCTTGTCAACAACTTAGTCAACTGTTTGCAGATGAAGAAATCTACAGGTAGAGTGATCCATGTACACATGGATTGTGTGCTTTCTTATGTTTGTTCTCAACCATTATGGAGGAAAATCAAAAAATAAAACCTAAATTTATTTGGACCATTTCCTAAAAAGGATCCACACCAAGGCCACAGATATTTTTCATCCATTGTCTAGTACATAATTTAAATCTCTAATATATTTTTAATAATGCACTATGAAACAGAGGATTCTCTATTCATTCTTCACTGAGAAGCTATCACTAGCATATCATCCAATTTACATAATATCAAAAAGCTTTGATCCAGAGATCTACTGTTAAAAATGTATTATATATAAGGCTGATATCATTCTAAAACTACCGCTCTGCTAAAGCAGTGGTTCTTAACCTTTTCAAAGTCTTGGGATACTTTTGATTGTAAAGAAAATTTGCAGAACACTATGTCACTAAGATCATAAAACATATAACAATAATGTGCATGAACATGTATTTTACTAAAAGTTAGATATTGCATTTTAAATAACAGTAAAAAAAAACATTAATTAAAAAACATATATTCTTAAAACTGTAAATCTTTTAGAAAAATGGAACATTTTTAAATCAAGTTTAATGTGAGCTAATTTTGTCTTTTGCAAATTTGAGCAATGTCAGGTCTAATATGTGATAAAGCTATCCTCATAAGTAATTTTTATGTTCATTAATGTTGAAAAGCCCTAACTCACACAAATATGATGTCAAAAACTGTAGCAAAATTTTAAGTGCTTTTGTGGGTAAGCATGTTTAATATTATTTGAAAATGCAAATTGAATCTTGTCTGCATTATAAAATGCATACTGTACAGAAGGCTAAGGTCATTCAAGTAGGCCCACTTTCATAATTTCACAGAACACTTGTAACACATTCGTGGAACATTAGTGTTCCAAGTAACACCGGTTAAGAACCACTGAGCTAAAGTATTATTTTCTTATTTTATGAAACCCTCTTTAAAAAATAATAATACTCAAAAGCCCTTTAGCAGTCAAAAGATTTTATTCAGGAACGTTTTCAATGCACTTGGCGTCTTCCTCAGCTGTCTTGTTGTAGCAGCTGAGGAAGACACCAAGTGTGTTGAAAATGTTCCTGAATAAAATCTTTTGACCACAAAAGGACTTTTGAGTATTATTATTTTTTGGTTTGTGTGTAGTGCAATCTCATTGAACTTTTATTATCCCCCTCTATATATTTAGAAATGTTACTACTGTCATTTATTATAATATTATATGGGAATGATATGTGGCTATTAATATAAAGTTCATATTATATATTATATAGTTATCATATGGGTAAGCATGTTTAATATTATTTGAAAATGCAAATTGAATCTTGTCTGCATTATAAAATGCATACTGTACAGAAGGCTAAGGTCATTCAAGTAGGCCCACTTTCATAATTTCACAGAACACTTGTAACACATTCGTGGAACATTAGTGTTCCAAGTAACACCGGTTAAGAACCACTGAGCTAAAGTATTATTTTCTTATTTTATGAAACCCTCTTTAAAAAATAATAATACTCAAAAGCCCTTTAGCAGTCAAAAGATTTTATTCAGGAACGTTGTTTTAAACATACATTAATTTCAAAGAGTAGAATTATTTTTCATATAAAGACTAGCATCAAGAACAAAAAGCAAACTTGGAAGAGCACTGTCTATGAAAAAAACTCCCACAAAACGTGGTCTCAGCAGAGCCATGTCTACCATCATCAGTCCTTTACGATTAATGAAATCTCCCACATCCACTCTACAATGTTTAAATCTCCCATCCACTACCAATCTATCTGTAAGTAAAATATTAAATTATATTATTTTTCTTTTTATATTTAAAAATAATAATAATTTTTTCTTATTTAGGATCCATCAATATTTAGCAATTTCTCAGAAAACAGAATTCCCAAATTAAATACAAAAATCAAGAGCAGCTCTCTAGGTCCTTCATCTTCTAAATACATATAGAATTCTTTTCTTGTAGAAATTTTTATATTTATCATATTTTTGTATTATTAAAAATATTAAATTTTTTAAATAAGTAAAATCATCAGTACAAATTTGTACTGATATTTAGAATTCTTCTAAATATTTGTACAAATTTTGAATATTTTCCAATTAAAAAAAAAAAAATGAATTTAATAAGAAGTAATGCATATTGTTAAATTTACTTATTAAAAGAAAAATGAAAATAAATTGTTAAGATGAAAAAGTTTTATCAAAACTGAATTTCTATATATTATGTTAAAATTTCTACATAGGAATAATAATATCTCATCCTAAATATTTCTCAGAAATTAATTATTTCTTGATAAATATTAGGATAAGTTATAAATAAGAAAGAAATATTAACATATTGCATAAGGATATATAATAAATGATACTAAAATAATTTATGATGTTTGAATAAATCATGTTTACATTAAGAAACTATTTTTGAATATGATCTTCTAAACAATGAAATATCAAGTTAAGAATTTTAAAACAACAACTTTGTGTTTAATAATTAATTTATACAATTTAAAAGTTAAAGTAATTATCCATCAGTATATAATTATTTTACCTGATACAGATGGTGGAGCAAGTAGTGTGTCATTAACAGCTAATAAAAATAATAATAAAGCATCCCAAGTCTCTCTTTCCATTATATTGGAATCCTGGGCTACTGTTTTAATTGTTCGTAATACTCTGTGGCAAAGCATTGCTTGTCGGCTTATTACATCACCACCTTAAATACATATATAAATTTTAATAAATTATAATAAAAAGAAAATATACATGAGCTCTTTATTTTGAAAGTGCATAAATCACTTTTCTGGAAAAAATGAGTTAAGCTATTTCAGTTACAAATAGATGTGATCTTTTTATCTACAAACAATTTATTGTTACAATCTCTCAAAATCCTTGTTATTGGGCTAATAGAAGTTTAAATATTGATCAAAATTGTAAATATATTGATTTTGAAAATAGCATAAGTTAATTTTGCAAAATCAACTTATGCCATTTTTAAAATCAATATATTTACAATTATTTTCATATTTATAATAATTTTTTTATAATAATAATAATGATGATTAATTTCTTACATATTATTTCATTTTCTTAATATAACATACCACTATCAGTACGAGGCAAAAACAGATTGTATAGATGTTGGATCATTCTTCGAGCATAATTATTGGGATCCTCACAGACAGGTTTTGGAACACATGCCTTTGGTTTAGTTAAAGCCATTATCCATTCACAATATACATGTACACAGTCTCTTATTGCTTCATGTTCTGAGAGAGGTAAACTTAAGCCATAACATATAACCTATAATTATATAAAATATACATTATGTGCATATGTCTTATAACAAAACATAGTTAATAAAGAGAAAGGAACATGTAGATCAACTTATAACAATTATATCTTATGAAGCAATAGCATTTCAATAATAAGAGAGTGATAAGAATTATAATATGGACATTTATTATATGAATAACATAATATAAATTAAATACATTACTTCTATCATAAATTAAATTTTTGGTACAAATTACATTTATTTGCAAAATTAGTCTTGTAAACCAGGGTTTATTTGTACATTTTATAAAAATTATATTTTAACAAATTGAACAAATTTATAAAAAAATTAAACTTAATTTTTAAGGTTTAATAAGATGGTTAAATATCAAAATTTGTAAATGATTAAAATCTGAAATTTATTATAAAATTTTTAAATGAAAAGATTTAGGAACTAATTTGAATACAACACATTTTTATTCTTTTTTAGGCAAAAATCTTTGCTAATGTAAGTCAGAGTTCTTTCAATGAGTTGAAATAATTTTATATATTTTTAAAAATTTTAATAACAGTTAATTACACAGAGAATATATAGGAAACAAGTAATAATATTCAGTAATATATGAGTTTAGTTTATGTATCAATTTATTTGGTTAAAAATTATTCATAAAAATTAGATATTATTTTCTGATTCTATAAATGTTTCATTAGACTCTTCTATAAAAATATTAAATAAAATCAGCTCTCTCTCCATTTATGAAAATACACTTACTTGAAGAATTTATATCTTCAAAAATTTATTTATAAATTATTGGTGCATCAATGTTCAAATATTAACATTTTAATAGCACATTTCACTGATTCAAAAATGCCTGAATATACTTTTTAAATTAAATGTGCTTTAGATAGAAATAATTGATTATTCTTTTTCTATGAATGCAATTTTGTCAAATTCAAATACATCCAAGTAATGAAGTATAATTAAATTTCATAAAAAGTCTTTATGAAAAAAAAGCAAAATTTATGGAATAATATTATTCAATTTAATCTCTTATTTCAAGAAAAATACATTTAAAATTTTTTCCTCATCACTTCTAGAAATTAATATGTAAACAGTCAATAAACTGGTTATTCTTCATGACAATTAATGTATATTAATGCTTGAGCCTTATTATTCAAATGTTTTGTACTAAGAAATATGTTAGAAATGGAAAAAATTTCTTTCTTTCACAAGATTTTTCACAAGTTTCACAAGATTCAGAAAGTTTCACAAGATGAAAATCGATATGTTTATAAAAATTAATCTATATAATATTTACAAAGCTTTCACTATTATAAATACTAATCTATACATTTGCAGAGCTTTCATTATTATAAAAAAGTGTAGCCAATAGTTAACTACTGTTATCAAGCAAATACTAACTAGGTAAGTTATAATAGTGAATATTAAAATAAATGATAAATATTGGAAGCAATCAATAGAAACTTTATTGCCATAAAATGTAACATGAATTGCATCAAACCTGTCCAAAAGAGCATATGTGATCTCTGCTTCATTAAAACATAGCAATATACAAGTACAAAAAATGTTTTAGACAGAGATTTTTTTTATAACCTTTTTACATTCTCACTTATCTTTCTCTTTATTAATATAATGTTAGAAACTTTGTTTCGTTTTAATTTAAAAATATTACAGAAAGTGTTGACAAGAAATTTAAGTACTACTTTTTTACATAAGTTCAATATTCAGATATTTAATTTTCCAAGAACATCACTCTTATGAATACTGACTCTTTACTAAACAATATTCTTTGATTAGCATAAGACCAAGTTGAATTTCTCATGAATTTGAAATAAGGCTAATACTTGACTAATATGCTTGGTTTAACATGCTTTGGTTCTTAAATTTGCAGAAAATTATCATCATCCAACTATTAATTAATATTTGATTTTATTCCAAGTTAAGAAAAGTAATCATTATCAGTGATATGAAAATTATGACAGTAGCAATGATATAACTCCTGACAATACTATTTAGACACATATATGTGTTCTTATGCCTATTCTTTTTTATACCAATAGATTATATATGACTCTTGCTTACTACAATGCAGGATACAGAAAAATACCTGAATTTCCATGTATAGAATACTTTACATGGAAGAGTAAAAACAAAAATTTATCAATTGAATACAGTGTTTGAATTTAACAATTTGTAAAAATTTATACTGAAATACTTCTTACTTTAGATATTAAATAAAAGTAATAAATAAGCCAAATAAGTAAGACAAATCATTTATTCAAAAACGTTTTCTATCCATGTAGCTTGCCTCAGCTGAAATACAAACATTTCAACACAAACTTACAAACCAACCGAGGAAGGCTACCTGGATAGCCAAAAACGTTTTTGAATAAATGATTTATCTTACTTATTTGGCTTATTGTGTACTTTTATGTAAAAATTTAATTGTTTAAATTGATAGATAATACAATCTGTAAAATTTATTAAAGTTAAAAAATTAATTTTTTATGTGTAATTTTGAAAGTATTGATTTTTAGCAAGAGAAAATCAATGTTTATAAAAATAATATGATCAGCTGTGAAAAAGTATATTATTGCCCCAATTATAATATTGTCAACTTATACATCTTAAAGTATTTACAATTAATGCAGCTTAAAAATATATTTAAAAATATTGTATTATCTGCATAAATTCTAAAATGGCTGAATCTGGAAATATTCTAAAATGTTTGAAGATTCAGTTATGCTTTCTCCATAAATAATGCCAATATTACACATAATTAAATTATCTATAATATTTAGTACATTAGTTTACTTGTACCTCTATGCTGTTAAATTGTGTTTGTGTTACAAAGTGATTTATTTGGTATTATTTTTTGCATTTTTTGGACAATTAAGTAGAATTTAATATTTAATGCTTTGATGCAAATTTTCTCATAAAATTTTAGAATCCCTATTTCATGTAAAATATGTCGTGATTCTGCATTTGAATATTACTCTTTATAACTACTCTGAATCAGCTGGGTAATTGAGTTATATAATAATCATAAGTTATTATATAAGGAATTATTATATATGATTAATATTAGGGTTATGATATCAATATAATACTTGAAAACAGACATTTTTGCATTTGATAAAATGATTAAAGACAAAATTAAACAGAGCCTTCAGACTTCAAAATGCTTAACATGTTTATATTATATAATAACATGTTAAGCATGTTACTATATAATATGTTCCAATATTCTATGAACATGTTTATTTTATTTTTTCTTTATTGAGAATAATAAAATAATTTATATAGGCTGATGAATTTTGTTATAATGAAATTTAACTATTATTATACTTGTATTACAGAACTGCAATCATCACATCATCTCTTTTCATATCAATCATCATAAATATTGATTAATTAATTATAATATTAATGATAAATTTAATTATCAATTATAAAAATCCTTTTTCTTCTAAATTTTTCTAAAATTACATAATTTTTTAATTAAAAATTTCAGAAGAGCATTAAAACATTCAGCATAAGATAAAGTATATCTCTTTTGAATTTGTTGTTTAATGCTCTTTTTAAATTTTAATTAATATCAATAGTGGAATCAAACATCAAACATGAATTAAACAACAAAATTTGATAACTTTCATTAAAATTTGCTATTAATATCTTTGTCTGAATTTTTTATGATTGATTTTAAAAAAATCAATCATAAAAAATGTAATTAATAAATTACTTATAAAATCTGTTATTTATTTTATCTAAAATATTAGAATTGAATTTTCAAGTATAAAAGATTTAGAATAATTTAAGAAAATTAAAATATTTTTGGAAAAAATAAATGATTACTTACTTCCATACACCACTGAACTTCTTTATCAGTTTTTAGATTACTTGGTTCACAGTTAGGTGTGCTTATTCCAAGGTTTAAAGCTAGTGGTTTGACAACAGCAATGACAACATCCCTGCCAGTCGATCCTGGAAGTTTATGTAAAACACTCCATCTTTTCTCTTCTGCTTGTGCAGTAACCGGAAGAGACACCCATTCAGAATACATTTTAATGTCTAAATTTAAATGGGCATTAAATAGCTGATATATGTTATGATCATCATATAATTAAAATTTAAAAATTATTTTATTTATTCTATTATTTAATTGTTATACCATTAAATAAATTAGTTTTAAGTATCATTTCATTTAAAATTATTTATTAAACATTTGTATTAATTTCAATATACAGCGTATATCCTTTATGTGATGCCCAAAATACAAAGCATCATAATGTGATAGAAGTAGGATAATACTAATAAATTCTAGCATATTTTCAGTATTCAAACTTCATACATGTATCAAATTCATCTAAGAATTATGGATAATAATTACATAAATGAATTTTAGGCAAAATCACATTAAAAATTATATACAGTTGAATTCTTTAAATGAAATACAAATAAAATATATTGCATGCAAGCATTTATTATTAAACAATATTTAAAACAGCTTAATCCTGCATTATCATTTCATTCAAGACAAAAAACATTTGCCTCTACCAGCAAAGTCATGTACAGTGATCCAGGATATAACACTATTGTTTATACTGCAGATTTGGATATATTGTTTGTCTTTTGTGTTCCATCCTTTGAAAGAGAATCTGAGAAAAAATATAATATATCATTGATGCCATCCTGACTGCTAACTTCTTGCCATCTTTCATCAATAACAAAACTAGAATTAACAATATTTCCAGAGCTATCATCATCATAGATATTTATAGTAAAACATAGCTGACTGGGAGGATGTGTAGATATCTCTTTGGCATAAATGCAAATAATACTAATTGTTACTTTCACTTTGTAGTTTATCATTCAAGCAATAAAGATCAGCTTCAAACTAAGTGAAAACATATAGCATTTATTAATAGAATATATCAAAGAACTTCAGCTTAATGAAGCCATCTTCAACCATCAAGCTGAAAATGGCTTCATTAAGCTGAAAGTTCTTTGGTATATTCTATTAATAAATGCTATGTTTTCACTTAGTTTGAAGCTGATCTTTATCCTTTTCATAGTCAAACCACTGTATTGACTCCTTTAAAAAATCTGATGATCTAATCCCCTTTAAATCTGAGGATGATCTCCTTTAAAAATCTGAGGATTAAATCTTTCTGATCATAGCCTATTTATAGGCTATCATCAGAGAGATTTAATCCTCAGATTTTTGTGACAGCTAAAATTTTTTGTCATTATTAATAATTTAAAAATTAAGGAGTATAATTTTAAAATTGTAATTCCTCTAAAATGACAAAATCTGCAGACTGCATTATATTTTGATTGAGTTTGTTTCATCATAGTAAAACAACAAATTCAAATGAAATTTTTTAAAAATTTCTCAAAATTAATCTTTATCACATTAAAATTTAAAAACATATTTAACAGAAAATACTTTCAAACTTGAAAAATTTCATTAGTCTGCAATAATCAGAAGCAAAGTAAAGTAGAGGTATTTCAAGTTACATAAATAATTAGAATGAAAGTTTTTACATAACTCAAATTTTGCAGAAGTCTGAAAAATAATTTTTTAACCAAAACTACCAGACTGCTGTGATAGCATCTATGCCATATTATAGCACTATATTGTTTTTTTACTGAAAGGAAGACAATACTGCATAGAACAATATTATATCAGTAATATGTTACTTATGATCAACAAACAACTAATACATAAAACATGAATAAAGTAATATGATCTTTTAAATGTTTTAAACCAACATGTTTCAATTTGTAACTTGCAAATATAATAAATTTTTATGGTCTACATCAGGGATGGTCAACCTTCATGCCACTATGAGCCACATAGGAGAATCTTGAATACTTAAGAGCTGCAATTAATTTCTTTCTGTATAAGTATTTTTCAGATTATCTTAATAAAATTTCAAAAATTGTTTATTATATATTTCACATACATTTATTTCATATAAATGCATACTATTTTTTACAATAAATGAACAAATTATAAATATATTATTTTTTAAAATTATATAGATATTTGCTCCTTATTAACTATTGACTTTCATGGTATGGAGCCACATTGAGGGTACCAAAGAGTAACCATCATGGGTTTATATCTCGAAAAATGAAAAAAAATTTTGAAAAAACTTTTTACAAAACTGAGTTTACAGCTAAATTGGAGAGTATGTATATGTTTTTAAAACAGATTTTATAATAATTTTGCTGTTAGATAGCAAGATGAATCAAATTTGTTATATTTAAATATTTTAGTTTTTAGTTGATAAATAATATGATTTGTAAAATTTATTATATTTTAAAAATTAAATTTTTAGTTTTAATTAATTAATTTATTTTTATATTTTAATAAAAATATTTTTTTAAATTTTTATTAATTATAAATATAAAAGTTTTTAGTTAATAAATAATGTGATCTATAAAATTTATTATATTTTAAAAATTAAATTTTCATAAATATCTAAAATTTAAAAATACAAAAGAGAGAAAAAAACAAATATTGTAATTGGTCTAGGGCAGGGGTGGCGAACCTTTTTCTGCTGGCGTGCCAAAAATTTAAAAAGTTATATTTCTTAATATACTAACGTGCCAGATAATTTGTTATAGAAATATATATATATACTGAATGGACCTCAAAATTAATGTTTTCGGCAGACATTATGCCTAAATTTGAATGAATTAAATGTTAAATTACAATGTATCAATAAGACTATCATTGGCATATTTGATCTAATTCAGGCATTTGAAACAAAATTTCAAATATTATATCGAGTAATCGCTTCCAAAAGCTTCAAATATTTTCCAAATTTGAAAAAATTATTCACAGGTTTGAACTTTCATGAAAAACCGGATGGAGCTAAACTGACTACAGAATTTTCAAAAGTTATTAACTGTATAATCAGTGAGTTTCAATCAAGATTCACTCACAAGTCAATTTATCAATAGATAATTTGCAGAAACTACAAAATTTATCGTGTATCTTGATAAATTCAGGTTATCTGCACCTATTGTAACAACATTTGACTGGTTAAAGTTGGACGAACTTGAAATGCAATTAACAGATTTTCAGTCGAGTTACATAAGGAAGCAAAAATGATTAAGTCAACTAACACCACAACGGCATATGCACAATTGCAAGTAGAATAAAAGTGACTAAGAGTTATATGGTCACAACGCAAATTTTTTGCGCAGCGAAAATTTGGAAAATATAAAATTCTAGATTAACGTTCTATGTATGTATATATAAATATAAATATGTGCCACGTGCCAGCAAAATTGTTCTGCGTGCCATTCCTGGCACGCGTGCCGAAGGTTCGCCACCGCTGGTCTAGGGAAAAGTACATTATAGATATACAATACAATTTGTTAATTACATTTTTAATATTTGTTATGCCTAATTAAAAATAAAAGTAATGTACAGAATAGATGATTATAAAATGAAATTTTTGTAATATATACAATATTTAAAATTTTTCAAATATATTTTCTCTCCTTTAATTTTGTAATGAATATTTATTTTTGATAATGATGAATGTTAGTATAGGCCTATGTTGGAGCTTTATTTAGGTATTTTTAGAATATGAAATAAATTTTCAGGAACAGAATTATCATCTTTACATTAGAGATATAGATGTGACTTGTAATTTTCCAGAAGCCAATCAGATCAATTAGGTCAAAAAGAAGGTGTTTTAATTAGTGTACACACACAAACATAAATATATTTTAAAGATAGTTTACATATACAAATTATATATATGTTTATGTTTGTATGCATTCATATAAATTCAATTCAATGTTTGCATTCAATTCAATTATTCAAATTCATTTATAATAAAGCATGTAAAAGACAGTTAATTTCAAATTAGTCTCTATATCTTTTTATATATATTTTAAATTATAAAATTTGTTAATTATATATTAATTATTTTTAAAGTGATCACATAAATAATAAAAAAGAATTTACTCATTATTAGCAAAAAATCATATATCATAATTATATTAAATATGAAACCAACTAATCTGAAAATTATTCATCCATAAGAAATTTGGATGAATAAAACAATATTTAAAAAAAAAAAATTACTCATTTACACAAATTTTTGAAAAATAAAAATTACAATTTTATAGTATTTTAATACAAAAATAGAACCATATTAAGATTCAGTTTTAATCAATGTAAATAATAAGCTGAAATATATTTTCCTATATATTTGAATTATATTATTGTAAAAAATATATAACATACCAAAAATGCAGACATTCTATCTTTTTGTAATAGTAAAAGTCAAAACAGTCTAGCTCTAACATGTAAGCAGAAAAAAACATATTTCAATTAAAGAAATGTTTTTGACTGATATCAGTTGATCTACATCAGCTTATAGAAATGATGTATCTTTTTTTTTTCTTTATAAAATCAGATGGGTGCTGGAGCCTCTCTCCACCTTGCAGCACTAAGAGGCTCTGGAAGAGGAAAGATATGTTAATTACCCAGAGTGGGTACAGAAAGCCAGAGTCTGTGGATTATTGATAGGTATGGACTGTATGAAGTCTGGGATAAGAGACAAAAAAAATTATTATAATTGGTCTTGCTAGCAGTTCTGCTGCAGAGACAAAAGTTAGGAAAAATAATAGTAAAAGATTAAATATAAGCTAGAGGGAACTAAAACTACACTTAAAACTAGTTATATATAGTTAAGAGTTTAGTACTTAAGATGGCACTGTAGGTCAGAAAAATGAGAAACTTCTCACAGCACAGTCCTTGAAAATGTAAATGTTGTTGCATCATGCACCAAAAGGTTTAGCGGGCATGGCCAGGCTATGCTATTTTCTGATAGATTGTTTTAATTGGGTCTCGAAGAAATAGTGGACAGTCATAAATAATATGTTCAATGTTATCTGATTGTCCAGATTTGTAATTGCACTTATCACTGTCGATAATCTTAAAATAATGAAGATAGTTATTTAATCTGCCATAATTTGTTAGGAATTTAGTTAATTCATGTATCATTACAATGAGATTTCAGAGAACTTTCCAGGTTATTTATTTACAATTAGGTTAGAAAAACTCTTACAGAAGTGTGAAAAAAATTCATGATTTGTTAATTATCATCAAATTTTGATGGGTCAGAAAATGGTGCTAAAAAATATTATATTTTGTGAAAAAATAACATACATGTTACTTGGTTAATGAGGATAATGTCAGTTGCATAAATCAATTTATAATGTATAGGTAAAATATAAAATAAACAAAATCATGAAAGGGAGGAAAAATAACAAAAAACTAAATGAAATAGTGGGAAAAAAAGACATAAATTAATGTCTGATTATTATTTTCTTATTGATTTTCCTAATTATCTTATGCCTTAAGAGAATAAACTTCTACAGAAAATGAATTATAAAACAAAATAATGATGATAAATATTGAAATCCATTTTATTTAAACATTTTGCTTTAGATCAGCTATTAATAGAATTTAACTCTCAGTGATACTATCAAAATTGATAAATAGCTAAATATTTAATACTTATTTACTCATATTACTGATAATAAAATTATATTATATAAATTATAATCTATAGAAAAAATATGATTCCATCAACATATATACTTTAAAATAAAACCATAAACACTGATGGGAAATTATTTTTTGGTAAATAACTTCAAAAATATATTGACAACAGAACAGTAATAAAAAAAATTATAACTTTATCTGATATTACACTAATTCATCTATTATTTGATTATTTTATTTGTACTGTTAGTCCTTTAAAATAGTCTTGAATAAGATTATTTTAAGGGATATAATACTAATCATGCATTTAAATTACAGCTATGATATAAACATTGGTAAACTGATACTTGTGTGTGTGTGTGTGTGGTGTGTACATGTATATAAAAAGATAAAACTATTACCACATAAACCTTTGAAATAAATCAAAATAATATTTAATACCTAATATTCAAAAGTGCATTGCTTATTGGTTACTAGTCTCTAAAAGTTGCTTTCTTTATTAGTTCTTCTCTATAAAAAATCAAATGTTAAGATATAGCAAGATATGATAGCCTATAATCCTATTTGGAAAACAAACTAAATGTTTAGCAAGTTATTATATAATGATAAGGTTATTTGGAAAATAGTAAGATTATTTTAAGGGATATAATACTAATCATGCATTTAAATTACAGCTATGATATAAACATTGGTAAACTGATACTTGTGTGTGTGTGTGGTGTGTACATGTATATAAAAAAGATAAAACTATTACTACATAAACCTTTGAAATAAATCAAAATAATATTTAATACCTAATATTCAAAAGTGCATTGCTTATTGGTTACTAGTCTCTAAAAGTTGCTTTCTTTATTAGTTCTTCTCTATAAAAAAAATTGAAAAAAATCAAATGTTAAGGTATAGCAAGATACGATAGCCTATAATCCTATCTGGAAAACAAACTAAATGTTTAGCAAGTTATTATATAATGATAAGGTTATTTGGAAAACAGTTTACTAAAGCAGAATAATGCTAAAAAAAAATTATGTAATGCACGAATTACAGATTTCTTAAATCAGGATTTATGTTTTAATCATAATTTTTTTTTCCTTTTTATTGTCAAGAATGTTTTTCAGAATGATAGTATATAATAAAAACATTAATAATATACTATTTACATCCAATAAATAGTTCACTTGTTATATTAAATGTATTAAAACTCGAAATGAATTTTTTATTTAAAACAACAACAAAATTCGAAGACAAATTATTTATACAAATAAGCTATCTGAAAACACAAATCGGCATTATTACCTGAATGTAATTAAAGTGGAATGAATATATTAGGTAACATTAAATGATTTCAATAGTTGTTTCGATTATTTTAACTGTAAACAAAAATAAAGATTGACTTTTAAACAAATCCATCTTAATCCTCCCATCTCTCATCGCATATCTACACTAGATGGCAGTTGCATTGCTAAAACCTGAAAGTAAAAATAAATAAATCTAAATTCTGTATTTAGTTTTCTTCATGAAAATAATATAATTTAGATATTAGTTTAAAGAAAATTTAATATTTAAATAATTGTTATAAAACATGTAGTATTATTTGATGGAATACAGATAAATCTGATAGAAATTTCTTGTATTAAATTAAATAAAAATTTCATTACGTTCCCAGAATAATTAAACACAAATTTAAATCCATTAAAAAATAGTAAATGAAAATGACAAATTGGTTCTGAATTTTCTGCTAATCTCGTATACGATAAAGTTATCTTCTCTCTTTTCCTGGGGACTTTACCCTAATGGATGTCGGCTGGATTGACTGCGTAGATACGTTTCTGCTTTCTACCCAGATGATCAAAGATCGAATTCGAGTTTATACCTCACAAAATATGTATGAGTTCCTGATTCAGAACTTCAATCCTCCCTTCTACAGTGCAGCTAACCTATCACAGGAATAGGCAATCTGTGAAAGACCTCAATTGTCGCTGCTACTTAGAATAGCCATTAATTAGGAAGTGGCGTTAAAATAAAAGTCTAACGAACTTTATCCTTAAATATGAAAATGTCTACAAGACTGGCGAACTTTCCGACTGGCCCCATTTCCATGTAGGGATTCACGAATGGATTTCCGCTAATGACATGGACAGTTGCATCGTGATGTGATCCTTTCAGTCATCTTTTACGATATGTTAAGCTGACAGTGGAAATATTCATATTCCTATCCCTAGGAGAATGAAAGTTTTGAACTATAACACTGACTTTTTTTTTGCATATTTGCACCCTCTTTCCAATCATGGAGATTACTAAGAGGGCAGAGCCAGTTCCAACCACGGGCTGCACCGTGAAGGAGGACCGGATGGTAAAGGACGGGGATCACCGGGCCGGGCCCACTACCCCGAAAAAAATCCGGGCTTTTATTCGTTTGACCCTTCTTCGCCCCTTTTTCCCGGGGATGAATGCTATCGTTACTTACATAACTACAGATAGCGCAGGTGTCAGATGTTTGACACTCGAATAAACATCAAAACTTTTATTATTTCGAAAGAATAATCGAGCAATTCGATACATCCTGTTTTCAATCGAACTGCGTAGTTAACTATAATTTCGACTTTCGACTCGTCTTCGCGACAGAGAAAAAGGAGGTTTCCGACCCCCACAGATATGATACTCGAAATACCTGTAACTCAAAGGAGAATGTCAATGTTATGAGAAATAGCGTACGAGGTTTTTACATGATTCTCCTTTGATTTTAATATATGTAATTATATAAAATTTCTAATGTCAGTCGATATTTT
The DNA here is from genome assembly GCA_000484575.1 of Olivierus martensii. Classification (NCBI taxonomy): domain Eukaryota; kingdom Metazoa; phylum Arthropoda; class Arachnida; order Scorpiones; family Buthidae; genus Olivierus; species Olivierus martensii. The sequence goes on from AYEL01080574.1 coordinate 61,422, forward strand.
TTCCTGATAGATTGTTAAATATTTAAATTTATTTTAATGTGCTTACTGAATTACTTTTTATTTTTTTCATATTTTACGCCCCCTTTCCAATCAGGAAGATTACTAAGGGGGTGGGGCCAGTTCCAACCACGGGCTGCACCCACATCCTGTAGAGGGGGACTTGATGGTGAAGGACGGGGATCACCGGGCCGGGCCCACTACCCCGAAAAAAATCCGGGACCAGACCCGGGTCCTCCTGCGGGGCACGCCAACAGCGTTACCACTCGGCCATCCGGACCGTAAAATTTCTCCCTGGCGGGGAATCGAACTCCGGTCTCCCGCCTGACAGGTGGGAATACTGACCACTATACTACAGTTGTATTGTTTGAATAGCAAAGGATTAGCGTATACACCCACAACCAGGCTGTTGGAATTCTAATAAAGAAGTATTTTATTTTAGTTTTCCCTGAGGCGCCCTCTATTACGTTTGTATATTGCTATGACAGGTATACTATATAATACAATTTAATACATCCTCCCTTTCACGTTTACAAATTTAACTTGTTAGGTGATTTAATAAATCTTCCGGAACATATACGTGTTTCCCCTGTTTCCGATTGTGTAACTTCTCCTTCAGTCTCGACAATTTTATCCAAAACTGTGGTAGGGATTTGGTTTTGTTCCATTTGTTGAAAAGTATCCATTTCAACTTGCTTTTGTTGTCCTACTTCGAAGATATTCTATATAAATATTTTTCCCACTTCCTAGTTTGTTTATAACTTTGAATGGTTACATCTGTAAGAGGAAAAACATTTAAACAAGAATATTGATGGAGCAAATTTTCATGTCACATTGACAAATTGTGACATGAAATTTTCACATGCGGAGCAACAGTTCGCGGAGTGTCGGATTATAGAGATTCAACTGTAATATATATTTGGTTTATATAAAAATCTTTTTCATGGAACGGAGATCAGCATATGTTTATTATTATTTTTTAGATTTAATAATTTAAATATTTCTGAGAGTCATGTCTGTACATTCGGTGAATTGGTTGGTTGAAGAGAGCGAGTATCTCACTGAAAACGTTTCCGAAATATCGTTCCTATTTAAGTGCTATGGTGATTATATCACCCAGTGGGTATTTTTATATATTTAAAATCCCGCCCAGATGGAAAATTAAGAGAAAAAAGGGAATATCCGAGGAAAATAATATGGTAATCATAAATTTAAATTAGTAATACTTTATTAGGTTTCATTAATAAAACCAGCATTAATTTAATCTCTGTAATGCATGCTAGCTGTAAGCATCTTTATGCAATGCTTAGTACTTCAAGCCGGCCCAGAATGCGATATTATTATTATTATTATTATTATTATTATTATTGTTAAACGAGTAATTACGCGGTACTAGCGTTAGAACTTTGGAGATCTACGGCAACAATGGAGCCCATTGTTGGGCATTATTTAAATACTTTTTCAAATAATTTTTTATCTTATTTGATTGGAAATTATTTTATTTAGAGGAATGAAATGAAAAGGGTTTCTTCATATTGTTCTTTTGTCTCAACTTCATATGAACGGGAAAATTTGGCTTTTTTTTCTGAACAGTTCTTGCACTTTTCAAATCTGTGAGCCACACTTCATCCCGATTGTTAATTCAGGAAGCTCTCGGACTCCGTGACGTTTGTTGTAATTAGTTTTTTAAAGTTGACGTCTTCTCTCCCCAGGTTCGAATAAAATTGTTTTATTAACTTCATCCCGATTGTTAATTCGGGAAGCTCTCGGACTCCGTGACGTTTGTCGTAATTAGTTTTTTAAAGTTGACGTCTTCTCTCCCCAGGTTCGAATAAAATTGTTTTATTTGGGTAATATTCAGATTTAATTTTGTTGTTGAAATGGGTAATGATGCTCGAATTCTTCTTCCCATTAATAATTCAGCAGGAGAAAATACGTTCCACAAAGGTGTAACGCGATAACTCTGCACCGCTCTGTATGCTGCAGAACTCTGCATGCTGTCAGGGTGGCCCTAGACGGTAGGCAACTGCCTACGGCGGCAAAATTTAGGAGCGGCAAAACCGCCTGAACTAGAGCGGAAAAAATAAACACAAGAAGTTTAGGGGCGGCATTTTTTGGGTTTACCTACGCAAAAATGCTAGGGCCGGTTAGGTTAGGTTAGTTTTATTACGCCGCCATATCTTTTTTTGTCAACAGATGACGCCACTTTCCACTCAGTAAGAGTACTAAGTGGCGGCATTTAAAGATAATTCAGTTTCAGCATTGTTATCTCCATCAAAATGAGTTGATTTTGAATCTGCTGTAAGCATGCAACCACATTATAAGCATAAACAATTTAAAATTTAAACGCCTTATATATTTGTAAAATGGATTAAAATTTGGTTTATAAATGTCTAAAATTCAGAAAGCAGTGAATGAAAGTAAAATTCTTATGAATGAGCAAATAGATTTGTACAAATCCCCTTTTATTACTTTTCTTTATGCCTTTCCATGAATTTTCACTGAAAAGGTAGAAACCCAATGAGTCATTGTAAACTTATACTTTATCAAAAAAATAACGTCCCTTCTTGACCTGGCATCTTTGTTTGGGGTACAACTTGGCCGCTCTTACCATGAGTTACCTCTTCTAAGAAATAAAATGAAAGAAAAACATAACACTGTTTCTGAGAACGTTTATTGAAAAAACTCATTTACCCGCAAATAACGGAAATCAATTAAAAATTTTGCACACCTAATCAAGCTGCGGGCATTCGCCATGCTCTAGTTACAGCCCTGAGTTTTAATGTTGTCAACCATAATTCCAGGATCAAAACAAATTTTGCTAATGAAGTTGTAGAAGTTGTCCCTCTCTCAGAATCTGACTGGTTCCTGAATCTGAATAGATAATTTGATCTGTCATGTTTCTCTTTGATACATCATAAATGATGTTTCTTTCCTGGAACTTGTTTCATACTTTAAAAGTAATAAAATTTTCTATGAAAATATAAGAAAACTAATTAAATCATAATGAGCCTTTACAAGCATTTATTATCTAAAAAAATTTTAAATAAAAAAATACATTTGAATATTCTTAAATATAAAGAATATAGTAACAAAAATAATTCCAAAATGCACAAAAGTATTATTACTCACTTCAGCACTATAGTGCTGAAGTGAGTAATAAATTGTCAATAACATACCGTTCAAAGCAGTGAATACTGGACTTATGCACAAAAGAAATGAAGATTAATTGTGAAGGATTTATTCAGCTAAAACAATATCTATAAATTGATGAGTTTCAACTGATATTGTGTATTTTCTGTTTGAATGATGTGTGAATTGTGTCAGAGGTTCTCCTAAATTGAGCTGTGGATATAAATTTGGAATTTTAAAGTTTTACTGTATGAAAATAACAAACATATAAGAAATTTAATTATATAATATTAAAGTTTGAATAAAAATAATTTTTTAATATAAATTTATTATGACTAATATTATTAATATTAAAAACTGAATATGTTGTTATTATGATATTGTAATAAGTTAATTGAAATCTTTTTATTGTTTATGTAGATTTTCCACATTACTGCTTGAACATTTAGAAAGAAGTAATGGTTGCAGTTTAAGACGACAAGAACAAGAAATCGAATGTGCTGAATGGGAAGAAGAAATTGAAAGTGATGAAGGTAATTTATTAACATATTGATATTTTTATTATATGTTTATTAATATTTAAATTTATTAATGAAAATATTAATAAGTTTTCTGAAATACAATGTTGAATATTCATATTGAGTTTTATTCATTATAAAAAATGTTTTATTTACTACAGGTCTTTATAAATTACTTTTATAAATAATATATGTTTTGTGTTATAAGAAGTGTAACTTTTATTTTCATTTTTGTTTGAATAATGATTTACAAATATGAAAATTTTGACTAACCTAAGGTATTTCATTTACCTTATTTCCAAATTCAGGGATAATATTTATATTGAAATATATGTTGAATAATTCAGCAAAATTTTAAAAATATACCAAGCAGTATATATACATTTGAGGATGAAAAAGCATATGGCTAAACTATATTTTCACATAAGATGGTAAAATAATGGTATAATAGTACAAATAATATATTTATCGATGATTATTTATTATTAGTAATAATAATAAACTGTGTGTGTGTACCATAAATCTCCATAGAATGGGAGATACCTTGAAAATCTTATGGCATTTATAGGATTGCATCTGCCTGGGATCAGGTATTTGAATATTGTAATGAAAATACATATATAATCTTTCAAAATTTGAACAAATTTTGATGTTGCTAGGTCATTTCATTACTAGGATAAAGTTGAAGTACTGTTAAGATTCAGAGGATAATATTTATGTGCAAGTCACAGGGTCCAAATTTTGTCATACAATATATGATGTCATTTTCATATCAGTGTGACATCATTTGATATATGATGATCTATTCTACTGTTATTATCTGATATATAATCATCTATTATGTTCCACATGTTGCCACTATTATATTATTGTATTGTTCTTTAACATTCAAGGAAGGTTTAAAATTAATATGTTAGTGACAACTCAGGATAGGCTACTACAACTAAAAGTAATGTCATTGGACGTGTTCCATTATCATCATTTCATTGTAGCATTACTTTTGTGTCATTTTTATGCAGACTATCAGGAGAAATCATTATGTTCATTTTATCATTATTGAACATGCATCATCATCTTATATTATTAACACAGTATGTAACTCATTTTTACATATGCCACAACATACAAAATATTGTACAACTTTATAATGAGATAACGTAGGTAATGTCAACAAACACAGTGCTGATAGATGATACCACAATAGCTGGAATATGTCATTAATGGTGGATATGATTTTCCATCTTATATATATTTTGGATTATATGTTTTTGTTTGGTTGTATTGAGTAATTACCAAAATAGTGGAAGCTACAACTGCCAAACTTGACAAGATTCTTTCTGAATATCCAACTTCAAACTTCTACTTAGCATTGATCAGAAATTTCAGATACTAATATAGTTTATGTCATTATGGTGTCAGGAACTCTGGGCTAGTAGAGCAAAACCCCCATATCTGCTGTTTCAGTATCTATTGTTTGAAAAATTAAATAGAAAATTCAGAAATACATTAATCATTCATAATTTAAATTCATTTCATCTCACAGTGTAGGCATTGTGTCATCATCATATCGTCACAAGAAGATTAAAAAAGAAGAGTGAGTAAAGTAAAATAAATATTTTAGAGAGAGAGAGAGACCATGAATATAACTTTTATTATTATAATTGTTCTATTTTATTATAGGCATACCTTCTTATTGCAATGGTTATGTTCCAGACCACTATTGCAAAGCAAATTATAGTCTTTTTTATTTGTTAATACATATAAAAATTTAACATATTTAAAACTATTATTCATTAATTGCACAATATGTTAGGCCTAAAAAACTTGCCTAAAAGGCTGCATTTTAAATAATTGTAGTAAAAATTTTAAATGAGTTTTAATGAATTTAATAAATTTTATAGATAATAGGATAAAAGTGAAGTATGCAGAAGTTTTATTTTACTATATAATTCATTCATTATAAGATTTGGAATCTATTGGCTTTTTGTGTGCAATTTTAACATTGATTTAATTAACATATGACATCAAAATGTCAGTTTCATCCATTGTTGCATTATTATGATGTCATAAATCTATGCTATTTGTGACATCCACACTACGTCTTGGTGATGTAATGATGTGATTATATCATCATCCTGAATTTGAACAAAATTCTGAAAGATTTAAATATATATTTTCCTTGCATCATATTATAATAGTTATTATGTATTTTGCCTTTTATATAAGCTGTATATAGAGTGTGCATAATGTTGTTTTTAATTTTGCCATAATAATTAAATAATAATTTACATAAATTCAATTTATGTAAAATTTGATTTATATGTAAATTTCAGAAATATATGCTCTAATATTACTTCAATGATACTGTATTATAAATATTATATATTTTAAAATATAAATGTATAAAAAATAGAAAATGTTTATTCAATAGCCTGCATTTTGAATAAGGGGTCTATTATTGTATATTTTCCATATACAGTTGTACCTTGGTTAACGACGTCCTCAGATAATCACATATTTGGTTAACAACGAGTGGCTGTAAGAAAAAAATATCTTGATTAACAACTCCTGATTATGTGAACTTCCGACAAAATGGAGCTCTGTAAAACAGCTCATCATTGCATCATGTGATTCATTAGCTCAGTTGTTATTCGTTATTTTTTTTTATCACAATCAATTCAAACGACAATATTATTATTAAAATTATTAAAATTATAACCATATAAAAATATATATAAGTAAATGATAATTAATATATAGTAATGAAAACAAATCATTTAATTAATTAAAAATAAACATGCAACAGTTCACTAATTTTTAGTTTCTTAAAGATGATTTCTAGATGATTATTATTTTAAATTTCTTTTAGTTTTTTAAAGATGATTTCTAGACGATTATTATTTTAAATTCTGCGAACAAAGTCTGATTCTATTGTTTGTTTGTGTTATGTATTACTTGACATCTGCAAGTGGTGTGATGTCGCAGTTTCGGATTCCATTAGAAGAAAAAAACAGGCAATAAATCGGCGAGTACATGTCACTGTTCGTTTACCATCAAAAGGCAAAATCAAATCTTATCTGTATAATAATCATTGAATCCCATTAAAAGGCAAAATCAAATCTTATCTATATAATAATCGTTGAATCCTATGCTGCTAATCAGTATTTACGGGTTCGTTTAGATCGGAAGAGCGGTTCAGCAGGAATGCCGAGGTGTTTATGGGTTCGTTTGTCAAAAAACTCCAAAGTGAACCCAATTATCCTTCTGGGGGCTTGTTTGTCAAAAAACTTCGAAGTGAGCCAAATTATCCTTCTGGTATTCATTTGTCAAAAACTCCGAAGTGAGCCCAATTGTCTTTTTGGTGAAGATTGATAATCGAATCTATAAGCTGCTAATCAGTGTTTATGGGTGAAGCAAGCCAAATTGTCTTTCTGGTGAAGATTAATAATTAAAAACTGTTTTTACGAACAATTCATTTTATTCTGTCCTGGTGAAGATTGATAATTAAAAACTGTTTCCACGAACAATTCATTTCTGGTGCAAAGTTTGATAATTAAAAACTGTTTTCACGAACAATTATCATTATTAAAATTAAAAACTGTTCATTGCCATTTTTAGGACATTTTAAATGAGTTTTATCTGCATTTTTAATATTTACAGGACATTTTAAATGAGTTTTATCTACATTTTTAATATTTACTATGATGGTTGTTGGAAGGAGCTGGAATGAATTAATAAATTTTCAATTAAATCCTATGGGGTGAAGGAGCTGGAACAAATTAATCAATTTTCAATTAAGTCTTATGGGAAATCGCGCCTTGGATAATGACAGGTTTGGTTAACGACGGTAATCCTGGAATGGATTATCGTTGTTAATCAAGGTACCACTGTAGATAAAACCAAATTTCTATCATTTAATTATAAAAAGTGACACACACTAACTTTTGCAATGATTATAGCTCTAAAGAATTTGTGCAAGCCAAATTTATTTAAATTGTTACATAATTAGTATGACAGAATTAATCTGTTCATTGCCATGAATTTGGACTTCAAGGTCTGTGACCTGATCTGCATGTGCTATGGACATAAAATATTCAATGATGTGAGGTTACACTTATTGTTTATTATTTTATTGAAATCAGTCTACCACTATTTTAAAAATCTGTTTATTTTGTGTTTACTATTACTTTATCTGGTCTCCAATGATGAATCCAAAATATTGTTGTAAGAATTTTTGAATTTTTAAGAAGATTTTAATGAAAGTTGTTTCAAATGAATTGAGTAAACAAGATTACTCTTGAAACAAATTACTCATTGAAACAAGATTACTCAAAAGAGTAATCTTGTTTCAATTTACAGTTAATTTTGTCTTTATTGCCACAATTATTATATAAGATAAAAGTTATTTTTTTGAAATTTTTCTAATAAAAATTAATTTTTCATGTGATGAAAATACACTTGGTCGTCGACTTATGACTAACTTCTGTTCTGATTGACAAGTCATAAGTCAATTTAGTCATATGTTGGCCATATATTTATTAACAATATTTTTTAACATTTCTAATCTTTTTATTATCTTTATAATTTATTTTTATAATCTCAAATTTACTGAAATTAAAATTAAAATTTAATTTAATTTTAATTTCAGTAGAATTTTAATTAATACACCACACCATATGCAACAAATGCTTGAAAGCAACTGAATGTATGTGAGAGAGAGAGGGCACTGCTGGCATGTGTGGGAGGCCTGTGTTGCCAGATGCTCCCGTAGTTATTGTACATGTAGTTGTCTGATTTATTATTAATTTATTAAATCATTTATAATTTATTTTTTTGTGATTGTAAGTCACATGGGTTGTAAGTCGATGACCAAGTGTAGTTAAATTGATAAAAAGGAAGAAAATATTCTTTAATTTTATTCAAATAGATAATAATACACCGTAATTCTTCATTTTTATAATCATTCCTTACATACTCAAATGCATACCTCCTTTTAATATGTTTTACTCACATAGAGCTTTCCAGTCTATATTTTCACATTTCATTTAGAAGTTCATGTTTATTCTCTTTCACTTATCTATTCACATTCCCCACACTCAATATCCACTCATACTTTGGTTTTTCATTGTCCTTTATCCAATCCAGTTTAAATCTATGTTTGATGGTCCAGTTTTCTTTTCCTTTGAAAAATTTCACCATGTTAGTGATCAGCCAAAAATCTATGTTTGATGGTATAGTTTGGTGGAGGGACTGCCCCCTTGAATGACCCAGACAATGCCAGTACTACTTCATGAGGATTCTAACTTCAGGCCATTATGGTAAAGTTGAACTACAACATCTCAGATCACTGGAGCATGCAGTTCTCTTTCCACATAAAGACATTGGTCCAAAGGAGATATTTTTGAACTAATTAGTAAAATTTCATGAATTTTGGTTTTGATGTTCTGCCATTAAAGACATTTTGATACCACATCATGTAATCCTGCAGGAAGTTATTTGATTTTTACAAAATTTTATTTTATATTATTAACAATAGATGGTGCTAAGTGCTAGTAATTCAGGAGTAACAGATTGCTTATTTGCACTGCTTAACACTTAATGTCGTCTATTGCCAATAATACAGTATATATATATATGAAATGCAGTATTATGTCATAACAATATGACATCATTGTGACAAATTTGATCTGTAACATCACAATAATGCAACAATAGTTGATATCATATTATTGTGATGATGATGTCAGTGTGACATCTATGCTGAATTGATTTATGTTAGCCAACATTAAAATTGGAAACAAAATTAATTCAAATTGCTAAATAAATGAAAAATAAAAATATATAAAACATTAGGCAATTTAGTTCTTTCTTGTTTCTTTCTAGAACTGCTTGTTTTTTTATAATAAAATTAATGGTTTATAATTAGGAAATTTAAATAAATTTATGAAGTTTTTTAGAAATTATTCAATAATGATTCAGTTAAGAATATATGCATATATATTTGGTGATATAAATCATCATAGCTCTAAATATGGTTTGAATTTAAATCATTCTACGGCTTGCTTTATTTAGCAGATCTCCTATTATTTATCAATAAATCAAATTTGACTAGATGGTTAAATATTTGAAAAAGAGAATCATATAACATTTAATTTTATCTATGAATACTTCTCAGAATTATTAAATATAAAGAAAAATAATTTCTCATTAATAATCTCACTTAATTAATAATTTTTAGAGAAACCTAGAGATTAAATAAATACAGAAAAATTTTTAAATTTTTTGATGAAAAATAAAAGAATTACAAAATATGGTGTATTTATGAATATTAATTAGGCTTAATTACAGTTAATTGCTGGCATGCAAAGGTACTGCATTTTGAATTGGATGACAGCAAATAGATTAAAACTATATATTATGACACACACACTATCATCAAGAGATATATAACTAATCATAATATTATGCAATTGTGTATCAAGATATAATTCCTATTAGCAATAACATTAAATTCCACTGCAATGAAATTTAATATAATAATTTTGATTTAAAGAATTATTTTTCTGTATTTAAAATTAGCAAATTTTATTTTCCTACTTTTTGTTTTTATTATAGTATTGTTAATTAATTTTGAAAATTGCATAAGTTCAGAACTATCTGTATTAAAAATTATATGTGATTATAAATAAATAATATTTTCATATAGCAAAAAAAAAGTAATTTTTGTTTTTGACTTGTTTGAATTTTACATATAGATGATGATGATGAATGTGAAACAGTAGATGAATATGAGAAGCAGTTCTCTCGTAATGAATTTGTATCAGTAATGTATGAACGTTTCTTATCTGGGAAAGATAAAGATTTTGATTATGCGTAAGTATTTTTATTTAAATATTTCAAAATCTAAAAAATAAATATTCCATTATAAATATCTAATTCTTTTCATATTTGCAAACTTACTACAGTATTTCATTTTGAAATTTCAAAAACTATTCGAGAATTTTAAATACAATGATAGTAGAATGCTCTAGCAACAAATATAATGTAAAAAATACACAATTATTTAATATCATATGGCACTATTTTAAGATGGCAGAATTTACATCAAAAAATCCTTTCTTTATAATTAGAACTTTTTATTCAAATCTCTGGAATAAAAAACTTCTTATTGATCTAGTTATGAAATATATTACAAAATATAATACATACAGTGATTTTGGTAATTATGGTGCCATAAAACAATAATTTGAGTTACACAATTTCTGAATTATGAATAAAACTCTAATGTATGAACTAAGTTCATAACTCAAGGATTGCCTGTTATAATCTGGAATCCACATTTGCAAATTTGTAAAAAAAATGCATATACACACACACAGTTTTTGTTCTTTAAATTATATACACAATATATAGGTAGGTATTCTTATTTTAAAAGTTCCTGGAATTCTGAATTTTTTCAAAATATGAAGTATCAAAAAATCAAAACTATGAACATTATTGCAATAAATAAATGTTGAATATTCATAAAATGACATTTCAAACCATGTGTATAGCTAGGCAATAAGGTATGATTGAGTTTAAAGTAAAAACTCATCAATAACTATGAAAATCGAAAAATAGCCAACCAAGAAGCTGAAGTAACTTATAGTCTGGTTACTATGGTTTCACTACAAATTATGTAAATAATTTTCATTCCTGAGTTGTGCCTAAGGCATTATCCATCATATAAAAAACTTATATAATCTTTTTTTGATGATGATGAAAATTAAAAATTCTATATTTATATGATATCAATAATTTATTATTATAATTTGCTTGATTTTAAAGATTGTTTCATTTCCCCAAGTAAATAAAAAAACATTGGCTAATTATAAACTGTTGATTTTATTGGTCTTTTATTTAATTTTATTATGGTAAAACTTCATTTCCAAGAACAGAACTACTGATTTTGATATTATATCTATAGGAAATTGAATCTTAGTTTATGACTTCTTACTTTATGAGCCCACTCCAAGAATGAATTATCTTGTGAAGGTGGGAACTACTTGCATGTATATCATCCAAAATTATATATATAATTTTGGCATATAATTTTCAGTTTTTCCTCTATTATAAAAAATAATGAATAGTCAGCTTTTAGATTTTTCTATCTAGTAGATAAATGATATAATAAAAAGAATATTCTAGTTAATGTATTTATGATATTGTGAAAGACTGTAAATTACATTTGTTCAGGATTGTGTGTTGTCCAATTTTTTTTTTTTTGAAATTTTATAATAACATGTTACTACTTGAGGTTAAAATACTTTCATAATTCCGAAACGTCATAATCCAAATCTCTAACCGCGTGACGTCATACTCCCCCATCATCCACTGTGACATCACTTCCCGCGACGTCAGGACCCCCGCTGGAAATTTACTGTTATCGGCGCACTGTTAGAGGGAGATGATCTACTTAGGCCAACCAAATTTGATTTTTAGCTTAGCAATTCACTATTTTTCTTTCTATCGATGCAATGTTTTAAAGTCGAAAAGAAATAAAACAGCAAAATTAAATTTATAAAAATAATTTATTAATATAAATCGATATGATTTTGTTTAGCAAAACACTTAATGTCATGAATCGCGAATTTTCAAACCGATCCAGTTAGACGGATAAGTTTTATTATAAGGTGTGTCTTTCTTCGATAATGTCAGATTTGAGGATAGATAATCGGCAAAATAAACAGTTTCGCCGTCAGACAAATAAGCGGACCAGAAACCGAAACTTCCATACGCTATAATAGTATGATTGCATTGAGTTAAAAGAGCCATATCGTAGGCGGGTTTCGGAGGATCGGGTGCCACCATCACGTCTTTCGACTTTCCTAAATATTTCCTACACCAGTTCCTATCGTCACTAACAACTACAAAAATGACATTGTTGTATTTAGTCCGAAAATACTTCATGGCTTTAATGAAATACCGAGAATTGACTTCTCGTCTGCCATATTTTTGTAACAAACGAAAGTAATCTGTTCGTCTGACGTGAACACCAACAAATATTACTGTTGGATAAAGATCTTTCAATGGCGAAAGAATTGCCCGAACGTAAGATAATATGTGTTCTCTAAACCGAAATTCCTGTTTAAGCTTATTTCTTATATGATGATAAAATGTGAACGAATTGGGAGTTTTATGTCCACTTAATATATTTTTATCAATCGGAATATGTCCGTCTTCGGGATGGAAATATCTATCGATAGGATATTCTTTAATTAAGTTCTTTGGAAGCTCATCGATCTCGGTAGCAGTTATGTGAAAATAAGGACGAAGATGAATCGTGTTGCACCGTTGTGAATAAGGCGTGCGATTGTTTACATTGGACAAACCCAGTAATGTTGCGTATGTTGACATTTGGTTGCCCAATCTACCTTTATTACAATAGATGGTCAAGAGAGATGGATCCTCCAGCATATCTGTAAGATAAACAGTATCTTAAAAACAGAAAAAATTTCCATATAACTCGGCACATATTTAAAATACGCTTAATATTATATTTTATCTATGTATATTATTTTCATGTATATATATGTTGCCGTCAGAGTATGAAATGCAGGCATTCTATAGAATGCCTAAGCAATATATAGAATGCCTGGCGTTTTTAGGAAAAGTATTAAACGATTAATATTATATATACTTTGCCTAGGCATTGTATATAATGAATGCCTAGGTATTATATAGAATGACTGATGCTATTTAGGCAAAGTATAAAATACTTCCGGTCAGTGCCGGATCTAAGCCTATTGGATCGAATGCACCAATCTGGCCCAGCGTTGAGGCAAAATGAAATCATGAAAAGAGTAATAAACAAAGAATAATCATTTAGATTTACTATTATAGATGGGCATTTACACCCCAGCCTTCGAACATCTAATTTTTAAAAGATCCACAAAAAGAAAAATTTTTTGGAAAAATTGAATGTAAATGAATTGATTTTATTTTATCTCTTGGAACAGTAGTACTGAAGTAGATGAAACTGGCATTTTTAACATAAATATAACACCGGAAGATCTTAGCTACAGGAAATGAGTTATATACTATAAATGGAATTTGCAGAATAACAACTGAAGTAGATGAAACTGGCATTTTTAACATAAATATAAGACCGGAAGATCTTAGCTACAGGAAATGAGTTATATACTATAAATGGAATTTGCAGAATAACAAGTGAGTATTTTTTAAAATTGATGTGATTTTCAACAAGTGAATCATTAATTCTGTTCTTATCACGAATGTTATCGAACGTACTACTGTTATAATCATAATTGACGAAGATATAGCCAATTGTAATGATTAGTTTAAAAAAATTTTAAGGTAAATCATTCAAAAAACTTCACAGATTTTGATTTTTCCTGGAAAAATATGCAGAGAATTTTAAAATGTTCAGCTCACTTAAAAATATTCTTATAATCTGCTCAAAATATAATTCATCAGATAAATAGTTTTTATTTTTATTTTTGAGAGACAATGAATCAAATATATTTTGTACTGTTTGACAAAATTATTGATATTTTTAAAGTTCCTTTTAATTTTCATAAATAAATTTTAATTTAACATCTTTTTTATATTTTCATATGTTGATTTCACGACTCTCTTTTAATACTTTGCCTAAATAGCATTAGTCATTCTATATAATGCCTAGGCAAACTATATATAATATTAATCGTTTCGTACTTTGCCTAAAAACGCCAGGCATTCTATATATTGCCTAGGCATTATATAGAATGCCTGCATTTCATACTTTGCCGGGAACATATACATATCTGTCTATAGCTAAATGAGGCAACATACAGTAAAAGAGGAAATGATTATTTGTTAGAATTCTAATAATCTACTTTAGAGATGTTGGGAGAAAATGGCGGATGGAGACAAAATAACAGCGGAAATATCTCTAATTTTATCGATTTTTATAAGATTAATTTATTATTATAAAATTAATTTTCCTATAAAAATCAAATTATTAATTTTCTAAAAATGGATGATCTTCAAATATGATGAAAACAGGTTTTTTCCATCATATTTGAAAATCATCAATTTTTAGAAGTAATTCGAAAAGTTCAAAAATGTCGGTAACATTCTACATAAATGTTATAAAAAATTATTTACTAGTTACTTAACTAGTTGTTTGAGAAAAAAGTATTGCAGTATTTGGATTATTGATGTCGTGTGTGTGTATTCTTAGCATTACAGTAACACTCCGAAGTTAGGGAAGCTAACGTAAGTCGAAGTACCTACAGATTCCCAAATCTAATTTCAGGTGCATATGTATTCGGTTCTTAACCGAATCTTTATTATTAAGAAAACAACAAATTATAAAAGTTTATAATATGTAGTTTTAATTAAAGACTCTTAATGAACAAATCAGCCAATGAAATATGTACAGTCGGTTGCAGAAAGATCCGAACATTAGCGGAAACGGTTGGGCTTTCCAATTGTTATATTTTTCAAATACCTATTTTATGTAGATATATAACAATATAATTTTTTTTCAGTGATGTTGATGACAATGCTGATTATGATGATATTCGCATTTGTGATATTGACGAAGAAGAAAAATATTTTGATTCTGAAGAACCAGAAGAATTAATTTCATAGTGTAAAGTAAAATGTTTGTATAAGTCAGAATTGGAAATTTATAAAGAAAATATAAATTCTAATAAAAAGTTTAATTTAGTAAAATTTGAAAATATTTTTAAAAACATAAATTTTTGAATTTTTTTTTCTTTTATTCATGAAAACTTGTTATTTTTAAAATGTTGTCTGTTGGAAATGAATAGTTAAATTGTTATTTACAATATAATGCAAATTAAATAATTGTATGCAGTTAAGAAATTGATTTTTCCAATAACTCTGAATGTGAAAGCTATTTGAAATAATGTTTAACAATATTCCACTTCTTACATAAACATTAATAATTCAGCACAGATCAAAAGTGAAAATATATACTTTAATAGATTTGAAGAACTTTCACCTTTATTAAGCCATCATTAGCAAATTACAAATAACATATCATTTGTTATTCGTAATTTGCTGATGATGACTATAAAGCCGAAAGTTCTTCAAATCTATTAAAGTATATACGATATTTTCACTTTTGATCTGTTTTGAATTATTAATGGATTTTATAACAATATTTCAAATAGACATCTTACAAGGAAGGTTAGGCAACCCGGAAATTCAAAAAATTCTGAAATTTTGTGCGCGAGTAGCGTAGTTCATCCTTAACACAAAACTATTATTTTGTTTTTGCCAAATAATTTTATGAGGGGGTGAAATAACCTCTCGAAAAAAAGCATTTCGAAACGAAAATCCAGGCGGCGCTGATTACCAGATTTACTATTTACCGGCGTTGTCTACAGGCGTTAGTATATTTGACTAATATATTGTTTTAAGTTAACTTTTAACTGTTATTTTTCAATAGAAAACACGACTGAAAGTTAGAAAATGATTGGTTTTTATTAGTTTTCACGGTACTTACGTATTAACGCCACCGCAGCAGAAGTTGCGCTAATGCGCCAATAAAGAGCATATCTTGTACACACAGCTGCGGTGGCGTTTATACGTAAGTACCGTTTTCACTACTATTTATGCAAATTTTTTGACAAATTATTACTGTTGAAGAAATAAATAACGCAGTTACACTACAAAATTATGGATTGTAACCGGTACAGTAGTGATATTCTTCATAAAAATTTTCTAGGTTGCCTTTTCCTACTTTTTTTTGTTCGCGGCAAATTTTCTTTTGGAGCACTGGCGACGCCATTTTTCGAACGGCGTCACGCGACATTCTAGAATACGTAAGTACCGTTTTCACTACTATTTACGCAAATGTTATGCAAATTTTTTGACAAATTATTACTGTTGAAGAAATAAATAACGCAGTTACACTACAAAATTATGGATTGTAACCGGTACAGTAGTGATATTCTTCATAAAAATTTTCTAGGTTGCCTTTTCCTACTTTTTTTTTTTGTTCGCGACAAATTTTCTTTTGGAGCACTGGCGACGCCATTTTTCGAACGGCGTCACGCGACATTCTAGAATGTTCGATCTTGCAAAAGCATAGATGGTAAGGAGTGTCTATAAAAATGACCTCGTTTAATGTTGCAAACGTTATAAATATGTTAGCGACATCGTTCCAAATTGAAACTTCAACACAGATAACTATAACACCTCTTGAAATCGAAGTACATGATGAAATTCGTCAGATTCTACAGAATGTCAGAACAAACCTTTGGTGATATCATTTGAACATGATTACGTGCTGGATTTTGTCGATTCATCACAATTACATGATGAACAAGTTTCAGAGTAGGTCTATAGATAGTGATGATGATAATGCTGAAGATAGTTTTCAGTTTAAAGAATACATTGTTGATGACGAAGATGGGAAGGTCGACTTTAATTATAAGAGAAAAGCTGTGGAGTTTTGGGTACAGAGCCATTATCGCAAGGTTAAATCCTTTTAGCAGCTGTATAGATGGGAAGCGAGTTTAGAAAAAGGTGGCACAAACAGATAAAGTTGCATTTATTGAGGAATATGTACTTCACAAGTTTGAAGAAGCTTGCAATAGAAGATCTATTGTTCATGACATCAATTTAAGAATATGGGCCTTGGAGGCAAAGGACCAGGTGGACTTTCCAAATTTCAAGACAAGTAAATGGTGGATTTGGAAATTTGAGAATAAGCACAAATTGTTTCCCGCAAGATAACGCAAAGGACCAGGTGGACTTTCCCAATTTCAATACAAGTAAATGGTGGATTTGGAAATTTGAGAATAAGCACAAATTGTTTCCCGCAAGATAACAACATTCAGGACACATGGTACGCTTGCAGATATGGAAAATGTTCAACATATCGCAGAATCGTTTGTTTCAAACGTACGGTCTGTCATCCCAGCTATTGGACTTGAAGATGTTTATAATGCAGATGAGAGTGGCTTCAATTTTGAAATACATTCTGGCCGAACATTAGCAAAATTAGAGGAAGTGAAACAAGTTGAAGCAACAGTTCACTCTCTCTCTTCTATGATACACAGTTACATCATAATGCCTATAATTTCAGCAAGCGGACGTCTTCTTTCACCACTGTACGAGTGAAACAAGTTGAAGCAACAGTTCACTCTCTCTCTTCTATGACACACAGTTACATCATAATGCCTATAATTTCAGCAAGCGGACGTCTTCTTTCACCACTGTACATGGTTTTGAAGGAATCTACTGGAACATTTGGTCCAAGATTACAAGCAAATCTTTTCTGTCCAATTAATATTTTAATTCAAGCCTCAAAATCTGGGAAACTTATGTCTGAACATTTAACAACTTGGTTCAGTGAAGTGTATTTACCGAATACAAGCATGACTCATGGACAGGACACTGCCCAAGCAAACTACAGCAGTTAGTTCCCCAAGACAAGTAGGTTTTGCTCCGCCCCTTCAAGTCGTCAGTTTTGAAAAATAAATTCATAAAAATATCGCACTTTACAAAACTTTTATTTTTTAAAACAATATTTTATAAAACTTGCATTTCTATATATAATATTTTAACAAAGCTTACACACTATATTTACATTTTAATTAAAAATTGATTTTACAAGCTTTTTATTAAATCGAAATAATTATATTTTTTGTGCGATGTCATTTTCGATAGAAAGGGTAGCTAATTGTGTCAGTTTTTCTTGGGAAATCGATGATTAAAGAAACTTAATTTTGAAAAACTTTCGGCACTAGCGACAGAAACAGGTATTATTATTTTGTATTATTACGTCCCTTTCCAATCGGAAATTACTAAGGGGTGTGGCCAGCTCCACACTCGGGGAGGGGGACCCGGATGAGGAAGGACGGGGATCACCGGGCCGGGCCCAGCACCCGAAAAAATTTCTCAGATTTTCCGCATCCGGGTCGTCCTGCGTGTACGTCACTGCGTTACCACTCGGCCATCCGCCGCCGAAACAGGTGTTATTATTAAAATCCTTAATGTAATCTAAACATTCGAATAAAGATCTTGCATTTCGTTCTGTAAATAAAATTTAGCAACTTTTAACGGCGTTATTTTATCAGTATCTTAAAAAAAACTTAATACTAACAAGCTCATCGCATAGCACACGGACAAAACGTCCGGCCGGAGAGCGGCTGCCTATCGTTCAAATTATGTGTAAAAAATAATTGTCTTACTACAATAATAATAATAAAACATGAAATGCGCTAGCGCCCTTTGGCGGGCCTTAAATATCGGCGCCATGAGCAAGCGCTCCGATCGATCGTATGTTGAGCCGGCCCTAGTTATGAAAATGAGAGGTATACCAATTTTTTATGAAAGAAAGGAGGCGCAGACACAAACTTTGGAAACCACTGACTTAAGAAATTATGAAGGGATCTATTGTCATCATATATGGTACCTCCAGAAAAATGATTGCTCATTTTGAGGAACAATATGCCTAGGTATGATCCTAGAATAGTGTACAAACGTATTTCTCCAGAACAGGCTGAAGATATTGCAATTTCTTTCGTGGAACGATCCGCGGAGAATAACGAATACAGCACTACAACTAAGAACTAACACTATAGAACTAAGAGTTTTTAAATTAAGCACTATACTTCAGCATGCCACGCAGGAGGACCCGGATTTGCATCCCGGGAACGGTATCTCCTGAAAAGATTTTCCACAACACTATAGAACTAAGAGTTTTTAAATTAAGCACTATACTTCAGCGTGCCACGCAGGAGGACCCGGATTTGCATCCCGGGAACGGTATCTCCTGAAAAGTTTTTCGGATTGCTGGGCCCGACCCAGAGATTTCCGTTCTTCACCATCCAGCCCCCTTCCACGGGTGTGGGTGCAGCCCGTAATTGGAACTGCTCCCACCCCTTAGTAATCTACGATTGGTAAAATATGCAAAAAAAAAGCTGTAAAGTGTCACTATTTAGCAAATGTAAATAACGCTTTCATTCGCTTCATGACTAAAGCAAAATGGCGGAAAATACTATGAACAAAATTTACAAAATGCATTTATTAAGTGGAGTGTGGATAGGTACAAAGGAAAATTGTCTCTATGTCTGTTCTGCAAAAAACTTCCGCATCATTTGACCCATCGGAACCAAACTTAGTATGAAGACTTTCTGTAATACCGCGGGTAACATAAGCTAACCTGGATCGAGATCGCCCTAGGGCAGGGGTGTCAAACTGGTGGCCCCCAACGTTCTTAACTAAAATGAAAATGAGAACAATATGTTATGACATAATAGGAAGTAATTATCGCTTTATAGCTATGTCATATACTATGATGCACTAGTTTGATTTTAATGAAATTTGTTGTACAAGTTTTTTTCGATTGGCCTTATCGAACATATACGTACAGAGGGCTTTCGGATTGGTGACACAAACTAATAATGATAAGAACTGCATCGTTTTGTGCGAAATTTCTTACCAAAAAAAAAACAAAAAGTCATAAATGAGAACCTGTATTTTTTTGGATAGCCCAAATACAATAATCAAGTCCTTTCCAAACAATCCCTCTTTGAAGGACGTGCTAACGGACTTGTTAAAGATTTATTTGTTGTGTTATTAACTTATTTTAAAAAATGCAAGTAGTTATGAATATTTGAATTTATAAAATTTTATTGAAAGCTTTTGTTTTTGTACAGAAAATATGACTTTTAATCCTTAATAAAAAATTAGATTGATAGCGAGGAATTGAAAAGAAAAAATAGATTGATAGCGAGGAATTGAATAAAAAAAGTGATACATGACATTATCATTGAAAATATTTATGTTGACGGCTTGCATGTTCTTAACTCGAGACATAGTTCGTCATTCGAGATGCTTTGTGCTCGGAAAATTTGTTCGTAAACCGAATTGTTCGTGATCAGAGGCGTTCATTAACCGAGGTTTGATTGCATTTTCATAACAAGCACAGTGTTTTTTACTTAGATTATTATTATTATTATTATTATTATTATTATTATTAGGCCGACTGCAATTTTATTTTTGTGAGACGATTGAAAATTATAAGGAGGCTGAAGTTACTCATCACATACCTCAGCATTTCCTATGACAGTCTGCGGAACACTAGTGTTCCGCAGAATGTGAATAAGTGTTCCGTAAAAAATTATGAAATTAATATAAGCCTCATATGATTTTAAATGCTGTGCCAAGTTGAAACTGGAGTTTGTAGTTTATTTTACTATTTTCGTATGTTTTATTTTACATAATTACAATTTGATAATGAATGTTTGTTTTGTTTTCTTAACTCTTATACTTGCCTAATTTATTTATTATTAATATCTACCTATACTATAAAATAACCAAGGTGTTCTGTAAAAATTTCAGGATTTTCGAAGTGTTCCATTTAGAAAAAGTTTGAGAAACTCTGATATATAACCCATCATTGTCTACAGATGTAATTGGAAGAATTATATATAATTGAAATTAGAAAATATTGCAGTATTAGAATATTGAAATATCAAAATTTATATATACAGATTTATAGTTTATTATATACAGATCTATATCTACAGATTTATAGATCTATACAGATCTATAAATTTATATATACAGATCTATATTTTAAAATAATAATAATAGTAGCTGTATATATTCAGCGGTTTCTAAGAAATTCAAAGAAAAGCTTGGTATTATTATTGGGATATTTCATTTATTAATAAAAAGTTTAAAGAATTATATTTTTTATATAAACTGCATATTTGATTTTTTTTATCTATGAAAATTTTTTACACTGTCCTCTTTGGGAGTCGCTGGAATAAACATGTGAAGCACAAATTGTGGCTGAGATAATTGCAAAATAATAATCGGATATTTGTTAACTAATCAAAACAATTGGAGATCACTAAAATTTGATGAGAAACATCAGTATTAAATCTGCATGTAACAATAATCCCTGACAGTCCGACGCCTATTTGTCAACATTTTATACATTTCGGAAAATAATGGAATAAATTATTCGAAAAACATCAGAAAATGACATTTTGCATTATATAAATATAAAACACCAAATACAGCGCTACTTATAAATTATTTATGAAAATATTAAGCCGCATATTATCTACGAATGCATGCAATGCCTGTAATCGTCTGATAAAATTTGATATTTTCGTAGTAATTTGCTTAAAACAGTAATTTTTAGCATTTAAAAAATGCCATTTACAATTTAAAGTTATATTTTATATGTGGAAATTCAAAATAGTAGAGAATACTCATTATAAATCTACCCGGTGCGTTACGTCCTAGAAAAAGAATAAGAATAAATAAATTTATTAATTTCAGAAAAAAATATGTAAGTATAAATATAAGAATGAATGGTCACCATGACAATATATAGTAATTAAAAGGAATGGTTATTGGCTCCAAACTATTTTTCAGCTAATAGAATAGTAAACAATATGGTGGATTTCCAGAAAAAAAAAATCTTAAAATCAACTTTTATTTCAGAAATTGGAATATAAAACGTGTTATTCTTTTACTGTTGATATTTTAAAGAAACTTGCCCTTATAACAGATATAATATTTTTATTCTGGATTTACAATTAAATGTAAATAACTACAGAAATAGAAATAAAAGAAAAATCATTTGAGTAAATCGGTAAATCGATTGTGCATTTTAGAATGACAATTTAGTTGTCGTCATCGACATTTTTTTAAACTCTAAAACATGCTACAGAGTTTAAACTCTGAAAGCTTTTCTGCGTAACAGTACTTTTTATATATTTGCAAGTAAATAAATATATATCAATTTATCTTTCTTGATGAGATTGCTTCCATCTTTAATTTGTCCAAACATCTTTCAATTACTTTCATTCTTTGAAGGATTATTGTAGGAATGCGTTTGATGTTATCAGATGCCAGTAAGAAATTTTCAACAATGATTGTTAAACCATATAGTCTCTTTCTCTGTTCTAAAATCAATACAATCCATCTTTGAAAAGTTTTCGTGTACTTTTTGTATGAACTAAAGTTCCTTTGAATTTTTTAAAAATATGTTAATTTCAACGCAAGAATCCATACTTGTAATTACCGATTTTATATGTATAAATTTTAAGAATTTCTTTTTAAAACTATCTTTAATATTTAGCAATATAAAATGACCTAATGAACACGGTTTAGACGGTTTATGATTGAGACTTTATCCAATTTTACTAATAAATTATAAAAAAATCTTTCTCTGATTAAAAAATAGCATATTATGAAACTTTTATCTGATAAAATAAATAAATATACAATAGCAAAAAAAAGATCTTAAATACTGTATTTGAAATTTCAATTTGTTGATTTCTGTTAAAAGATGGCGCTAATTGTACAATTTAAGATATTGAGATTCTCAATGGATGAAATTTTATTAATAATTACAATATACAGTAGATTAAAATTATTTTTATATAAAATTAAATGATTCAATATAAAAAAATCATTTATTTAAAATTTATTATTAAATA